>CABFOW010000323.1:90041-158771 GCA_902141385.1 Timema californicum | reverse complement strand
TATATATATATATATATATATATATAGCGAGAGAGAGAGAGAGAGGTACTGGAGCTCATTAATAAAGGAAGTATATATATATAAGCTCTTATATAGGTATTGAAGCTCAATAATAAAGAAATTCATTCTCAAATGGAGATAATTATCAAGAAAGATTATCGTCATAAAAGAAATTGAACACATATTCGGGTGGACTTTTTAGAACAACAATTTTTAAAGAAAATTTACACACTCCATTTGATTTTTTTTTTGTCTTGAACTCATTTTTCAAACAAAAATCCTACTTAGGGTAATCCAATTGGAGTGAATTTCAGTGGGATTCTATTCTAAAAAAGAAATTAGAAGTGAATAACAATAAATGTTGCATGTTCTCGATTTATTGAAATTTGTGATCTGTAAAGTGTGTTCATAAATACACACACCGAACAAAACAACAGACAAAGGAAAACCCTAAAATTCTTTAACTTTTTTTTTAACTTCAAAATAAAATTCAATCGATAGCAAACATTTATAGATCTCGTTCTTCTCTTTTAGAAAATATGAACTTTTAAGAGAGTTGCAACAGAAATGTCCGCAGTTGAACTCATTTTATTGATGCATATGAGCTAAGTTAAGTAAACCTGAAATAATTTATAGTGGCTTTTACAGCTCTTATAAATACATGGCCTAAAGCGTCTGTCTCGCCACAGAGTGATGAGAGGTCAAGGTTTGAACCTCAGCCGTATGCACTACGGTGGTTTTCTACCTATCATCGAGTTTTCTCATCTTATCTACTTGCTAATGTTAGTACACTTGCTTTAAGCAATCCTCCTCATCCTTATGCCTTATATTATTGTTGTAATGATCTGCTACCTAAAACCACCCAACAATATCTATAAATTAACATTTCTGAAGTAGGTATGAAGGAAGGAATGATTTTGAGATCTACGTGAAGAGAGGATATAAAACCATTTATGAAATAAAACTCTTAGTATATTTGGCTGGGATTTGAGTCTCTAACTCTCCGTCACAGGAAAACCAGATAAGAGGAAACTTAACGCCATTGAATTAAGGTGGGAGTGAAGGGGGGGGGGGACGAAAAAAGTTCAGTATTTTTCCAGTTTTTTAGAGCAAAACTTTTTTTGCCCTAAGTAGATCAAATATGTCTCCAGGAGAAACAGATATAGTTTTATTTTATTCACATGGTGAAATCAACAGTTAATGAATATCTGTCAAGGGTGCCCTGGAATTTAAGGACAACTTTTTCTTTTCATTTAAAAAGTTTATCATAGAATGCTGCTCTACTTATGACAGATATTCAAAAACTGTTAATATCATCATTTGTAGAAAATTAAACTTAATGTTTATACAAGAGAATTGTTTTATTTACTTTGGCCAAAACTATCAAGATATTGATATTTTATGGCGTCCCATACATTTACACCTTAAAGCACCGGAATGGTCGATCATAAATCCATAAACACCAGAAACCAAGTGGGCTTATAATGTTACAAGGTGGAGCTGTCCAAAAATAGAATAAATAAGAAAGGAGAAAATTAAAAATGACCAAAGTGTGTTGTAGCCAATTTAGTTACCTCACTCGATTCAAAATGATCCACTATTCCATGTCCCTATACCAGTTACATTCAATTTACTGGGCATTATGGTCTTAGTGATCAACCAAAATATGTAGGTTATTTTAGTTTTCTTTTCAAAATGGAGAATTTCAACTTTTAAATGTTTGCAAATCAATGAATGTATACGATCATAGAACACAGTGCTGTTTTCATTCCAATAAACACAATATTTAACTTGAGCATAACATTTAATGGGCATCACTTAAGCTACTTAGACAGCCACCCATAGTTGAAAAAAAATTAAATCTCCCCATTCAGAAAAGTAAAAAAATCCACATACTTTGGTTGGGCACTAAAAACTAAGTGTCCAGGAAAAGAAATGTAACTGTTATAGGAGTGTGGAGCGAATCTTTGTGAATCGAATGATATAAGACGGTCGAACTACAAATTGTATTGTCACATGTATTTTCCTCCACACCTGTTTGTTCTCCTACCACCGGACAGCTCCATCCAGTGACATCCTATACCCACTTTGTTTCTGGCATTTAGGAATTTCATCTATACTACTCTATCACCTTAATAAACTCGATGTGTTAAGATTAGTAATTAATTAATTTTTTTCAAAGATACGTACAAGTCGTGGGTGGACTATATTCGTGCCCGCTAGGTGATCGTATGCACACACACACACACACACACACACACACACACACACACACACACAATGGCCGAAGCACAGCTTGTGTCCTACAGACGGTCAGGCTCCACTCCCTCCCAGATCGATGGATGCACCCCCTGAAGCGGAGTATATCCAAGTGATCAAGTGGCGACGTATGGGTGCTATGTTCCCACAATGGACGGACAGTACAGCAGGATTCAGATTGGAAGAAACTTCTTGCTCAAACAGTTAGTTGGCAGTTAAGATTTTTCCTATAGTATTCTACTAGAGGAATATCACGTGACGCACTCCGGTGGTCACATGGTCTAAGGCAATACTCTCGCAGTAGACTAGGCTACTACTAGAGGAGATCGAGGTTCGAATCTCGGTCGGGTGTTCTTTTTCCAAAATGGTTTTCCACTCTCTCTTCCTCCCCACAAAATCGGATACACTTTATCTAAATATAGCCTTTCCAATACATAGATCCATTAGCATAGCTAGTAAATAAGTGTATAACCTGTATTGGTAGTAAATACGCGGCACTAGAAAAAAAAATACAAGATACCTTAAGAAGGTTTTTTTTTGCTGCCAACATTAAACCAGACTACATTTCGTGATATACTTTATATAGTCATAAACCCACAATTCCAACCTTAAAGGAGTTTGGTTAGGGCTTCTGCAGGGAGTTCCATTTATTGCCAGCAGATGATAGGCATGTCTCGTATTGGTCGGTGACACGCATATTTAAACAGAGCGTGCCTGGAGTCAGTCTTTGTAGTTTATCGCGATATAAAGTTTGATAATCCTATTTCCGACAAATGAAATTACTGGAAAATGGCCCGAACCGATATCGACACGCAAGAACTCATTTTAAAGGTAAGGGTACCAGGATTTCACAATAAAAAAATGTATCTTTCAACGAAATCCCAATTTTCCTGCCGTAATTGCCGCTTTTCTTGTGTGTGGGCAGTTGTCCGTAAGATCATTCTTTGTTTGAATCACTATGGATTCCTTGATTTGTATAAGATTTTATATGGGGGAAATTAAAATATGTTAATTTTAATTTAACTAAAACTACTGCTCTACCCCTACAAAACTGTTTATAAAGTTGAGATACAGTAGCCCCATGGCTTCTTTGGTGCTGATTGATAGTTAACAGCTGACTTCTAACAGCTTCTAAACAGATGTTTTTTTCAGATCATACGGTTTGTCGTAGGGATACGTTATTTGGTCTGGTAACTTTTCAAAGTTGTCATAAAGTCATCTGTGAGCTGTCAGTCAACACCAAAGAAGTCATGGGGCTACTGTAGACCTAGAGAGTCAGGAGAAGGGTAGTTTTAAATTCATCATATTGGTGTGAAGGGTTTTGCTTCAAATTAAAAACTCAAAGCTCAAAGCCAACGGAAATGTGATAGCCTTTACAACTAAATCTAAACATTCGAGTGAAGCCTTGTTATGTATCAGGGTTTTCCCAATAAAATGTTTTAAATATATCTTAGTGTAACATTCGGCAACCATCGTTGCGAAGATCCACTACAGTAGCTCCATGGCTTCTTTGGTGCTGAGTGACAGCTCACAGCTGACAGATAACGGCTTTGAAAAGTTACCAGAACAAATAATGTATCCTTACGCCGAACCCTATGATCTACAAAAAACATGTGTTTAGCAGTTGTCACTTCTGATAGTCAAAATTTAGGTATATACCTGAATGTTGGCTGTCAGATGTCAGATGTGAGCTGTCAGCCAGCACCAAAGAAGTCATAGGGCTACTGTAGTCATACTATATTAATAGTAATATTTGATGTATAATATAACAGCTGCAGATTACATGATTTGACGTATGAATAAATGAAAGTAAATAAAGTAACATTTTTAGTTACCAGATAAGATTCCCTATATAAAAGAAAGTTTTTCTGAACCTTTAAGTTTCTCTTAGAGCTGAAAAGTTAATAATCAGTTTTCACGGTATTTGTTTAGTATCGAGTCTTACTACCCATTCAGGTTATATTCTTATGTATTAATTACGCTAATGGTTTTAGGAAGGTTATATTTACAAGAAATGAACCCACACTCGTGTGGAGGAAGAGTGGAAACAGTTTTGAAAAAACCTCTCAGTACACCCGACCAAGATTCCAATCTTTATCTCCCCCTAATCGCCAATCTAGTCTATTGCGAGAGTAGCGCGTTAGACCATGCGGGCACCGAAGCGAGTTTTCACTGTATACATAGGTCTCATAGATATATTTTCTTCTTCTTAATATTATTTTATCATTCGTCTTACTGCTCATTCGGGGCTTTGTACATTTAATTGCACCCTGGGGTAGTATGATGAAGGTACAATTTAGAGGAAATGTACCCACATTTGTGTGGAAGGAGATGTGTGAACCACGCCCTCAGTACACTAGATCAAGACTCAAAACACACCCTTTCCATCTCTAGCAAACCAGACTAGATACGTTTGAAATCTAGTAGACCTACTCACCGGTAAGGGCTCTCGCTATGATGACAAATGAGGTAAATTGTCTTCATTTGTCAAAATGACAGATATAGACCTATCTGTAAAGTGGGTGAATGTGAGAATGTCCTTTACTCTCTATCGACCCCTCAAGTGTTGACGTTTCACGACCACATGAAACCGAGAAAGTGATTTTCGCTATGCCGTCTGGGTCTCGGACTTGAAACGAAACCATTTTACCACTCGGGCTAAAACTTAGTATCTAGGGTTTTCATGAGGTTCTCCCAAGGATTTTTTTTGAATGAAATATCCAACTCTTAAACTAAGGGTAGTTTACTGAAGGACAAAACGACTTTCTCGAAATCCTCTCTTAAACGATTTTAAATCAAATTTGTAACTCGACACTGTCTAGCATTTAAAAACAAATAATTAAAACTCTAATTTTTCTCGAGAAAATGACTTTGGAGTTACTTTATGTAAACGGAAATTTCATATTTCGATCATATCTACGAAATTATTTGAGATATGAAATAACTTATCACTGTACGAAAAAATTAGGTATGGATAAAAAGTAATACCGGTAGAAGAGACGCTGAAGAGGAAAAGGTTGCCGTGGCTAGGCCATGATATGAAAATGGAGGGGGATTGAATGCCTTAGAAAGCTCCACAGAGTAAGGAAAAGGATAGAAGACCTATTGGAAGACCACGGACGGTATATATGTACCAAGTGTAGAAGGACATGGAGGCCTAAGGAGGGGACTGGAGACGCGTGTCGGAGGGAGACAGCTTTGATAGATCGATAGGAATGGAAGAGGATGTGCCAGACGACCCGCAGAGGCGGAAACGTCAAATGATGACGATGATGATATAAAGTGGTAGTACTAATATTAAAAATGAAAACTTTTTAATATATTTTTATAAAATCAATATATTCTGAGCTATAAGTAAATATGTATATATTTATGGGGGTAATTGAATATTATTTAATATGAATTTAATTGTTATTCTCAATGTTTCTGTAAACGTGTATATTATTTAACTTGTGCTCTTTAGTGGAGTGTCCCTGCAACGACTTATATTATTAGTAGATATCTATATTTCGATATCAAAGACAATCCTCGGTCGCGGCAAAGATTTATCTGATTACCAAACCCTTCATTCACCTCTGACAAGACATCTTGTGAATGTGAGGAATGCCAGGTCTCCACCGTGGTTCGGATCCCACGTTAAACTGTAGGTCCTTCATTTCATCTCACAATCACCCTACCATTACACATTAGCGTAAGTGCGTATAACCCGAACGGGTAGTAAGACGCAGTGCTAATAATAATAATAATATCAAAGAGGGATAGAGAAACTCTGTGTGGTACATAGTAGCATTTGTTTTAGTAAATGTTTAAATATGATATAAAGACAAAGCTAGCCATGAACACCAATAGCTGACCTAATAACCTTCAAAGGCGTATCTTTACCAGAAGCACTATATGGACTACAATTTGCTTGTCTGTGGTATTCTTCACTGACGGGTTCAACATTTCATATCTATTGTCTGTGACTCCTCCTCTGTTACTGAGATTCACAATGAATATCTACTGTAGGTGGTTTCTCCTTCTATATTGAGATCGACAGTTCATATCTTTAGTTTGTCACTCCTTCTATATTCAGATTGAGAGTTAATATCTAAAGTTTGTGACGCCTTCTATATTGAGATTGACAGTTCATATCTTCAGTTTGTGACTCCTTCTATATTGAAATTTACAGTTATTATCTACAGTTTGTGACTTCTTCTATATTGAAATTTACAGTTATTATCTACAGTTTGTGACTTCTTCTATATTGAAATTGACAGTTATTATCTACAGTTTGACACTCATTCTATGTTGAGATTGACAGTTCATATCTACAGTTTGTGACTCATTCTATATTGAGATTGACAGTTCATATCTTCAGTTGGTGGTTCCTTTTGTAATGAGGTTAACAGTTCATAACTCAGTTTGTGATTCCTTCTAGTATTGAAATTGATGGTTCATATTTATATATTGTTGCCTTCTATATCTAGATTTACAGTTGATATATACAAGTTGTGACTCCTTCTATAATGAAAGTGATAGTTCATATCTATGGTTTGAGCCTCATGTGAGACGACGCTGGATAACATAAGAAGACCGAAAGATCACAAAGGAAGCTCGTGTACGAAGACCCTTGATGGGGGGAGGTATATAAATAAACCAATGAATAAGTTCTGCGGACTCGTGGCTCTGATTAAACGGCAGAGTCCCGCTGCATCACAAGCTATGAATACAAACGTTGAGGAATTTAATTTAGTTTTTTTTTTTCGTCTCGCTGCCGCCCCCCGTAGCCAATCAATCTAAAAGGGCCGGGCGAGTGCGGTGAGGAATCTATAAATGTTCCCTCTAAGAGAAGAGCCTCTCGTCTCAGAGATGATCATATCGATCTGCTCGATCAGTTTCCATGTCGTTGAGATACTGCATCAACCGCCGGGTCCTTGGAAGGGCAAGTACCTTGCACACGTGTCATAGAGGGCAAGTACCTTGCACACGTGCCATAGAGGGCCAGTACTTTTCACACGTGCCATAGGGGGCAAGTACTTTCCACACGTGCCATAGGGGGCAAGTACTTTCCACACGTGTCATAGGGGGCAAGTAACTTGCACACGTGTCATAGAGGACAAGTACCTTGCACACGTGTCATAGAGGGCAAGTACCTTGCACACGTGTCATAGAGGGCAAGTACCTTGCACACGTGTCATAGAGGGCAAGTACCTTGCACACGTGCCATAGAGGGCCAGTACTTTCCACACGTGCCATAGAGGGCAAGTACTTTTCACACGTGTCATAGAGGGCAAGTACCTTTCACACGTGCCATAGAGGGCAAGTACTTTTCACACGTGTCATAGAGGGCAAGTACCTTTCACACGTACTATAGAGGGCAAGTGCCTTGCACACGTGCCATAGAGAGCAAGTACCTTTCACACGTGCCATAGAGGGTAAGTACATTTCACACGTGCCATAGGGGACACCTGTAGTGGAAATATTAGCCAGTACTAAAGTACCGTTGTCCAGGGGACGCCCGAATGTACTAATCGTACATCCTTTCCGTGGAGGCTCTTCCCATGTCCCGATAAGATGAGATGAGGGTGGTAGTGAGTATGAGGGTGTGGAACCAGTGGAAACACGTAAACCTAACTTAAGACTAACGAACCAGACCCTGGTGACCATTGGGGCGATTGCCCTTTTGGTATAAATACCCAAGCTGGGAATCTATCCCGGGACCCCTGAGCTCGTAGCAAGATTCACTGACCACTACACCACGGGGCTGGTAACACAATAGTAAAATGTCAATGTCGACTGTAAAAAAATGTTTGTATTTTCTAAAAGAATATGTTTTTGGTCTAGTTGTCAAAGCTCTTGGCTACATATCCAGAGATACCGGTTTTGATCCTCAGTGCTTCCAGAATTTATCTGTGAATCAGATGTTCTGGAACGGGGTCAGCTCAGACTCGTGAGGACAAATGAGGAGCTACTTGAATAAATAGCGACTCTAATCTAAAAAACTGAGATTAACGTTTTTATGACCACATAAAAACCCTCTACCCACATATTTTGGTACTATCTTCGCCAACTGACGGTGGCCACTCGGTCGGTGTGGCTTGATTGCGGGCTGACGCCATGGAGTTTTTTAAATTACTCCCCCATATTTATACGAAAATTTAAATGTAACATATTGATATGGATATAAGGAGGGTGGGAAAGGGGAAGAATAAAATTATTAATATCATTATTACATCTATCTTTCCTCACAAACTTTAAAAAAAACGAAAATTAATTTATGAGCTTTTCAATACCTTCAAGACGCATCCTATAGAAACAATTTTAGAGAAAATTATGTATGTATGTATGTATATATATATTAATATAATGAAGAGAACTGAAACAAACATTGTATACGATTACAGACGCTAAAATCCGTTAAGATATGACTTACGATTCGTTAAACATTCTTTTAGAATCTATCTTGCTCACCTACCATTTAAAAGCATTTTGTATAATGACTACATTAAAAGTGTGCGCAGCGAGTTGAACCCAATTATAAGACCGCAGACTTCAGAGGCTAAACTTTATTTTATACTCGGTTCCATGTTGATGCACTCGTGAAAATACCAACAAATTAACGCAACATTTGTTATTGAGAAAAAAATCAAGTACCCTAAGGCAATAAATATATATATATATATACTTTTTTCTCCCTGTGAACGATCTTTTTCAGTGAGCGAACCAACTTTTTTTTAATGTCAACATTTTTAGAAAAAGTTGTAATTGGTATAAACTAACCAATAATTTGGAGAAAATACTCGAAGGTTTTAATTGGAAAAATCTATCTTGTTGAACACAAATATGAATAAGAGAGCGATTAACTAGACAGTGCTAAAATAAATGAAAGGGTAAATGGGGTAAAAAAAAAAATTCTATGTGTGTTTTTTTATCTACCGCGTCATTTTCCGTTTCGGATTATCTGCATATTTACACTTAGGTAGGAATGAGGAAGATGAAATTTAGGAGTAGGCCCTAAATAACTTATTTAAGTGGAGGAAGACTGAGAAAGCATTTAGAAGAAGAAAAAAGTTTACCCGGCCGGGATATGAGCCTTCAACTCCACGTTACCGGCAAACGCAAACCAGGCTCCACAGGATTAACAAAGCCCAGCCCTAATATCTTCCTTTAACAGCGTTGCCTACTTTAAGATTTCTAAGCTATTTCGCAAAGTGGGTTGCATCTTAACTTGACGCACCTTAGCACTCTAAGCACAATTCACACATAGGCGCCATGTACGGAATAAAAAGAGAGGGAAGAAGATTAAAACTTCACGCTACGAGACCTATATTTCACCTGCTGATAGCACTTACCCTCTTCCGATGACGAATATAAACACTCTTTTATTTGATCCTGGACAACATTGACTCGCTTTTTAATTCTTCTTTTAATTTTTCTATTCTAGATACGCACACGCTTCCAAAGAATGTTTTCATCTACGTACTGGCAGGAAAACTTCTACAGGAAATTTTTATGAATAAACCAAATAACCTGAGCTTTAGACGATTAAAAAATATACATTTATAAAATAACTAATTTGAGATAAAAAAAATAATGCTGTGACAATGTATGACTATTTTTGGAATTATTTAAGGACGTATAGTTTTTGTTTCAGTGTAATATGTTTAAAACCCACCTAATAAAACGTACATAAATTAATATGGTAAATCCAATCAAAACTTGCCGTGACTTCACAGGTAGGCGACGTCTTTAAAAGTAAGTTCTCCTACTACCTTTCAGTGTAAACCGAATGTACGTGCGCTTGTGTGTATCCCTAATAGTTTCTGAACTAATCGGCAGATTTTGACCAAACTTTGCAAGAACGTTGTTTCCTTAAAGATATTTCGATATTATTATTTTATTTTACTCACAAAATCTATTCGCGGCCCCAGTAATGTCAAAAATTATATGCCAATTACTATTTCGACTGGGGCTATGGTATGACAAATAAAGCATTTAATCACAAATATCACTAGGACTAGGAGGTTTATGACATTTATTATTTTAACATTAAGCTTCATTGTAATACTTAACAGGGTATAAACATGTTTTGAGCTGACCTGACTATAAAAACGTACTTTTTAATTTATATATAAATGTCTATTTAGGTTTATTTCAATTTTAGGACCTATTTTGGGAGTGTAACGCATATTTTGAAGAATTTTCTTTTAAAAAAAAGTTAGAATCCATAAATATTAGTTCATATTTTACAAAATATTAATAATAATTACTAATGGTACACCCACATATGAATTTAAGTACATAAACTTATTAGTATTTATTAATTTTAAATATTAATTTGTAGCTAAATAAATAATTGTTTATATCTAGTATGTTTTTTAAAGATTACATTGTGTTATGACTCACTGTTCAGTCGGCCCTTGTATCTTTCCTCCGCACTTTCACAGGCCATGTCCCCCACCCCCTCATCTGCATGGACCGCTCCAAAGTCCATGTTCTCTGAGCCGTCCATGACACTTTCCCCACTGTACAGAGTGCCAATGAAAACTCCTCTTTCTATTGGCTCGCTTGGTGGATACTATAGCTCACGTTTTACCGCACCAATGAGACGCTCCCTTTTCTCTAATTGAACAAGTCTAGGCAGCAGGGGAGGGTATTTAGCACGGTGGTTCCTCGGTCAGAGGCCAGTCGGAGAGTGGCTACCCAACCCGAGTGCGCACCCTGTTTGAAAGAGCTAATAAATTGTCGTGTTTTGTAAAGAGCAATTTTGTCTAAACTCCCTCTCTTTCCACCATCATCCTGTACCTCCCATCGCGACTCGCGTTGCCGGGACTATATCCTCCCTCCCACTGCAACTCACGTTGCTGGGACTCTATCCTACCTCCCCCCGCGACTCACGTTACCGGGACTCTATCCTCCCTCCCACAACGACTCATGTTGCCGAGAATCTATCTTCCCTCATACTGCGACTCACGTTGCCGAGACTCTATTCCCCCTCCCACCATCAACTTACGTTGCCGGGACTCTATCCTATCTCTCACCGCGACTCACGTTGCCGGGACTCTATCCTACCTCCCGCCGCGACTCGCGTTGTCGGGACTCTATCCTACCTCCCACCACAACTCACATTTCCAGGACCCTATCCTCCCTCCCACCACGAATCATGTTGTCGAGACTCTATCCTCCCTCCTACCGCGACTCACGTTGCCGGGACGCTATCGTACCACCCACCGCGACTCTCATTGCCGGGACTATATCCTACCTCAAACCGCGACTCGCGTTGCCGGGACGCTATCTTACCTCCCACCGAGACTCGCGTTGCCGGAACTCTATCCTACCTCCTACCTCCCACCGCGACTCGCGTTACCGGGACTCTATCCTGCCTCCCACTATAACTCACGTTGCTGGAACAATATCGCCTACCTTTTTCCTACCCCTACCCAAACGGGTCGGAACACACCGTCGCCGTCGTCATGGACATCAACCAGTTAACCCCAAAGCCGCAGGAAGGGGTAACAATTTTATTTGAACTTTATTTATAAGATTTTAAGATAACTAGGCCTATAGTTTATTTAGGGTGTATTTTTAATAGCCATATATATTTTTTAGAGCATGATTTTACTTTGAAGGTCATTTTTTGATATTTTCAATGTAATATTTAGGATTCAATTTATGGATGTTTAGGATATAATATGAGCCCTAGATATCACTGCATGACTGTTATACAAGAGTCACACTAAAAAAACAAAAATATACAATTAAGATTCAATATTTTGAAACAATATGAAAAAAGGTGTTCATACCAAACTTAGTATCACAGGAGTTACAAACGAGGAAGGGGGNGGGAAGGGGGGGGGGGGAGGAAACAAGTCCCTCCAAATAATATGCTCAAATTAGACACTCTAAAATATAATTATAAATAAATAATATTTTTGGTACTAAACGTGAACCGATTGATTATATCAGCACACGACTTATAAACTTGCTTAAATGGCATCAGAAGTCTAGTCTATTGCAAGAGGGACGCCTTAGACCACGCGGCCACCAAAGCGGGTTTCTAATATTTTTGTATCTATCAACGCGTCTTACTACCCGTTCGGGTTAGACGCTCAAGTATTAAATATGCCAATGGACTAGGAATTGGAAGGGTTGCATTTTAGAGTAAATGAACCCGCATTTGTGTGGACGGAGAGTGGAAAACCATTTAGGAAAAAACAAACCCTTGGTGACCCGACCTAGATTCGAAACCTCGATCTCCACGTCCACATCAGTCTAGCTAAACACGAAACTAGCGCGTTAGACAACTACACCACCAAGGCAGCTGTGTTTCTAAGAGTTGAGAGTCAGTGACGTTTATGGTTAGTACAAACAGAAATAGGGCAGGACAACTTATTTTACAAACTAATTCTATAGCTATTGAACAACTTTTGGATTTCGAAATGAGCAATTTAATATCGCGAATAAAATGGATGCTAACAAAAAGAAACAATAAAACCCAAACTTTTTTTATAAAAAAAGATTATTGTGATAATTTTTCATTAATTTAATTTAGTAATCTTTTTTTTTTCCAAGCAAAGGAGCTAGACTATCTATACACCAGTAGATGCCACTGAGGGAAGGGCTATATGTAAGGCGATTATGTACCAAGTACATTTATTTACTGGATGACATGGAGTATTAAACTGTGTATAAAAAAGATTAGTGGAATTATGTAGGAAATACTTCATGGTGGAGCTACAACTATCGAGCTAAATGAGATCCGTTTAAAAAACGAGGGAGGAGTAATAGTATTTATTGTTGGTGAAAATTGTATTTACAGATTACGACTGTATTACAGTTACTGTATGACTGTTAGTAACTACTAAATAAAAGGGAGTTAAAACTTATATGTAATAGTGAACTTCTAATGAACAGATATTAGATTAAGTACCTCGTATTATTATTATTATTATTATTATTATTATTACCGCGACTTACTACCCGTTCAGGTTGCACGCACTTACGCTAATGTGTAATGGTAGGGTGATTGGGAGATAAAATGGAGGACCTACAGTTTAACGTGGAATCCTTACCACGGTGGAGGCCTGGCATTCCACACATTCACAAGTTGTGATTAATGCACATCTTGTCAGAGGTAAAGGAAGGGTTTGGCAATCAGTTCAATCTATGCCAGGACCTAGGATTGAACCCAGGACCTCCAACACAGAAATCCGACAGCTTAGCTTTAGACCACCAGGTCACCAAGTGCCTTGTAGTTAACAACTACTAAGCACGAACTAAAACGAATGCATGTTAGTCAATTACTAATAAAGGGTATTATAGCCAATGTTAGTATTCAATATATTTGTTTAAATCCTTGATTAATACACCGCAGATATTTAAAACATTCAAATCAGACGACCTTCATTTTATGCCGCACTGTGATATACTTTGAAGTTAATCGGATCATTTTGACAGAACCAAATAAAATAGATAACATTAAAATTGAACATTTGAATTGAATGGAGTATTGTGACAACATTTAGGAATAATTAGATTATTTTGCCAAATTCCAATAAAATGATTGATAATCTTTTAAGTACCATTGAATGAGTATTAATTATAAATAAATAATAGTAGCAAGTAAGCTACTAGTAGACGGATATAGACCAATCACAGTAATTTGGATCTTTATGAGCTTTGAATAGTCCCTGAAAACAATTCCGCACTCATTCAACTCGATAATAAGTTTTGTCACGTTGACTTGTGATATTAATGCGCATCATTTGTATGATATGTGACGGAACTTATTTGTAATGCAAATTAATAATGAAATAATTTAGAAGCGTTTAACAGTTTTATGAATGTCCAAAGTTTCCGCCAACGCAGGGCTTTCCAAACTTGAGATCGTGCAACCCTATTGTATGTGCGATGCCCCTGTACGGTACCCAATATTAAAAACAAACAAAAAATCTTGACCTTGGACCAGTCCATTTTCAGACTGTATGGAAGAAAGCTGCGCACGACGTCTCTCAAATTTTCAAGGAGCATCAGAATCAGAAACCCATATTATGAAGGTAGTATTTTCACAAGAAAAAAATTATGTTTTCTCTTTTAGGATTTATTCCATTTTTATAAATATGTGCACGAATACGCGTATTGAAAATTTACATTTTGCATTTCACAACATATTATAAGTTTAGTTTTTCCTTATTGCCACGACGCACCGGGGCTTCGCGACACACAGTTTGTAAACCCCTGCATAAGCGTATGAACTAATTATTGATAGTCAGTAAAATTCCATTCGATGGCTATTAGAACAAATATTTGAGATCCAACAACCATTGGAATTGATAATAGGTATTGCCCGCCTCGGTGGCGTAGTTGGCTAACGCGCTAGTCGTGTTGAGCTCGACTGCTGAGGACGGGGAGATTGAGGTTAGAATCTCGGTCAGGTGAACTGGGGGTCGTTTTCCTAAATGGTTTTCAACTCTCCCTCCACGCAAATGCGGGTTCACTTCCTCTTATTCAACCTTCCCAATTCCTAATCCATTAGCGTAATTAGTACTTAAAGCGTATAAACCGAACGGGTAGTAAGACGCAGTGCTAAATAATTCAATTTCAATTTCCTTTATTATATATTATATTATATATAATAATAATAATAATAATAATAATAGGTACTGTATGTATCAAAAGTGAAAGCAGCCGATAGCATCAACCGATGTATAAATAATTTTAAAGCTGTCAGATAAGAAGATCCTTCCTAAGAAAATTGGACTGTAGAACTCTACGTAGCTAGTAAGCTACTACTGGACTTAAATTAGAATTAATGTAAGCTTTGAAGTTGGTAACCACATATTGTATGTGTTGCGGTCATACCGAGTATTCATTTGTCACTTTGTCTGAAGGATATTAAGTGTAGTGTAAAACATTTGAGTGACCATGTCCAAAAAATACCTTTCCACTTTGTTAGTTAGTACTTTGTCCGGTCCCGTCTAATGCGTGGGAAATTCAAGCAGTTCATTTTACTCGTGTATATTCAAAAACACACAAAATTTTAAAGTTATCTTTAAATAACTATAAAAGGATATGGCTTCAATGGTATGTATTTGGTTACTAACCTACAGGCTAGTAATACAAAGTAAATTGAAAAAGTTTTGGGAAATAAAAAACAACTTTTTAACATTTCCGTTCTTAAATAGTATTAAACCTTTGTACTTTTCATAAAG
Organism: Timema californicum; assembly: GCA_902141385.1. Lineage (NCBI taxonomy): Eukaryota > Metazoa > Arthropoda > Insecta > Phasmatodea > Timematidae > Timema > Timema californicum. The sequence continues at coordinate 143,319 of CABFOW010000323.1, read as the reverse complement.
TCTGATTCATATTATTTCATCCCATTATCCAGAACATATTTTGGTGAAGCTCCTTTAAATTTCCTCCACTTTTCTTATTCTCTTAGGCTAGATAGTCTAGATCGTCTAGGGTCTGTTTTAGGAGTAAAGTGAACGAATAAAATAAAATTTATCTTTTAAAATGAAACGTAATTTAATCTTTTCGTACCCTTCAAATAATAAAACCCCTATTTAAAAATAAAAATCTATTTCTTATAAAAGAGTATTTTTTATTTCAACTTAAAAAAGACTAACTAACGCGACACGGCTATATTTTTACAGTCCTTATTTTATTTTTTTACATTCCTCTGTAATATTTCACTCACAGAAGACACAATCTCGCATTGCAGGGGGGAAAAAATAATCCTTGTTCCCTTCATCCCACTTTCCGTTCACAACCCCCGTACATTTACACGTCATAATTCCATTTCACTGCCCTTTCTCACCCTCCACTTGCGACTACCCTGCCTACCGTGTCCCATGATACTCACTTTGCGTGAGAAATTATATTATCCACACACGTTGAAACCAGAAATGGGAAGAATTCACTTTTTCTTTAATCCAAATACGAATTCGAATATTAGAAAACATTATAAACATAAAAGGTTATATTTTTCACATTAGCATGTTGGTTTCCCCCCCTCCATTTGCATTTGCATTTTAAAATGAACTTTTTCTTGTTTCCTATTCTAGATAGATATGTGCTACTACGAATATTTTCAATCTACATCCAGGCAGGAAGACTCCTATAAGCCATTTTCGTGAGCAAGGCATTTCAATACTAGAAAATGATGTGACAATGTAAGACTATTTTTAGAATTATTTAAGTATTTATGTTTTATTGTTTAAATGTGATACCTTTAAAATACTTCGAATAATACCAACATACATTATAAGTTGTTAAAAATCTTGATGTTTAATATAAGCTACTTTTTTTTAGATAAAAGAAAAAAACTATAACTAAATACTTTAAGTTCAAAACTTTGATAAACATTTAACGTTTTAATACAAATAAATTAGCAGTTTCTCAGAGCCAACTAATTTTGTTGTGTTTCCCCCCTCACCCCCTTGCCCTCCTTTATGCAACACCTTGGGAAAAGAAGAAAAATCCGAGAGGGAGAAAGCATCAACAAACTGACTCTCCTACGCGCCTATGAAGTAGGTAATTTCTCCAGGCCTATAACAAGAGAGAAAGAGGAAGCTATTCATTTCACAGCGATTTTAATTAAATAGTTCGGAGGCGGTGGAGTTTAGCATCTTGGCGGTGCGTCGGTTGAGTTATGACGCCCTTGCCTACTCGGTTGGCCGGGCCCCTTATGAGCCTCCGGGGAGCTGCGATGCTGAAAAACAAACACCTCGTCCCGACTAGGGCCTTGGACTGGTGAGTTTGCTACAAGAGTGATTATTCCAACAATTAGACTACTTTATTTTTCGAGTATAATTTATACCATAGCATAGTCGAAGCCAGGATCCCCTCGACCCTAAGTTTGTGCCCAGGAAAACTTTCATTTGGGCGCCCCCTCCTCAATCACATAATTTTACTCAAAAACATTATCTTATGACCTTGGTACGAAACCATTACAAGACAAAAGTTTAGGAATTTACGTAGGGTTTTTTCCTCGTGTATTGATACTCAAATTATTATGCAATCTATATAAAAGTATTCTTTATACTTTGCTGTGAGCCTGTTGAACATGTAAAAATATAAAAATTCTTGGAGAAAAACTTAAAAATAAAATTAAGATCAATGCACTTTCAAATTTTAACTTTTTATCAAATTAGTTTACAACCATTATTTGAGAAAAGGTTAACAATCTTAGGTCGAAACGTAAACACCTTGTGACCAGGGTTTAAATTCCAGTCCGGGTGTCTCATATATATGTATATATGACACCATCAATCATTTGATTAGATTATAAATCAAGCTAACCGAAACTTTTAACACTTCATAAAACATGGAATTGTTTTCTTAAATAACAAATATATAATGGAAACACTTCCCTTCCACATTCCGATCGAATTCAGGTAAAGTTGAAAGATGAATGTCGACCTTTTAATGAATCTTAACTAGATATATGTCGATACAGCGCATAACATAACATGTCCAAAAACTTCAAAGCTTAGTTGGAACACGTTCAGTGACCAGGAGGATTATAACAGATAATGGACCTGCGGGTAGATATAAATTCGGCGCACCAATCTTTTTGCCTTCTATTGGGTTAGGTTATGTTAGGTTAGTCTAGGTTAGTTTAGATTAGCTCAGCCTTTTGTTGTTTTACTATACATCACTTTCTGTTTTTTACACATCTTGAGAAAACATTTACAGCTATCCTAAGTGGAGCGCCACAACAGCCGGGGACGAGTTAGTACATCAGTACGACTTGTTAACAATCCCCAAGTAGGAACTCGTGGCCCAACTGTAATATGGGATTAACGATACCCTTTTAAAGAGCTTAACTAAAACGTTTGTATGTTTTCTTATAGATCAGAAACTATTGGTTTTATAAAAATATATTTCAAATAAAAGATTTGTATCTTTAATAGTACTACAACTTCACAATGATCATTTATTTCATATCTCAAATAGTTGCAAAGAAAGGATGAAAATTGGAAAATTTTCCTTATGTAAGTTACCCTAAAAGTCATATTAATGAGAAAATGATAATTGTCATCTTTTTTAAAATGATAAACAGTATTTAGATATAAATGTAATCAAAATCCTTAGAGTTTCAAGAAAATCAATTTTGTTTTAATCATTTTGCCCTTAAGTAAACTACCTTTAAATCTAGGGTTAAATATATAATTCCAAAAAACCCTTTTGGGGGACCTTATGAAAACCCTAGATATCACGTTTTAGCCCAATTAGTAAAATAGTTTTGGCTCTAGCCCGAGGTGCAGACAGACAGACGACATCGCGAAAACTACTTTTTCTGTTTCGGGGGTCTTGTAACGTCGACATTTATCAAAATCAAGAGTTCAATATTTTTGACGATCAGAATACTTTCTCTACGATGTGTCGAGAGAAAGTAAAATAAGGTGGAAAGGGGTAGTTTCCCCACATAATTCATCCTTCACAGACGAGATTCATAATTCCAACCTCATCGACAATGATAGTCAAAATGAATCTTTCGGTTACAGCTGAGTGTGCCTATGCTAAGTAGCCCATCGTTAACCAACAACAAATTTTATTTTAATATATAATCAACACCTGTATGTTGTTGATTTTATCAAATATGGAGGCAATATTATTAAGTATTACAAATATGAAAGAATCGATAGTAGCTTCCCTTTTTGACTTAATTAGAATATATAATTAAACCGTTATGGTAATATGACGGAGCTTTAATTACAAACGCACTGATGATGCCGTTCAAACGCTAACGTTGACAAAAGCAATTTGCAACGACTGGTGAATCACGAGGGGTAGGGGTTTGGGGGACGATCCATCAGAGTAAAATGGGTTTAAGTTCACACCCTACGCGAAGGTATTTTTTATTTTTTTACTTATGTGAAATGTTTAACGTGCACTTTCTAAGCCAACAGATTATATCGACACACGATAATTTCTATGAGCATGAATGAAAGGGCATACAAATTTTGCCGCCAAAGTCATGCTACCATACCTTCCAGGGTTATTTTACCACAACCAACATGAAAACTGACCGCTTTTCTTCCCCTCAGAAGGAAGTTGTGCTATGGATTTTTATCGCGCAAGGAAAAGCCCGTTGACCCTAGCTAGGTTTGAATCCACAAACATCGAGGTAAAGGCATATAAAACATTTTAAACGTCTGCATATTTTATTATTATTATTATTATTATTATTATTAATTGAATGTGCACTTTCTGAACCGATTGATAATATCAGCACACGATATATAAACTAGCTTAAATCTACAGCAGACACAACACCTGGTTTCCAGGCCGTTAGTTCATCACTGTGATATAATACACCATATTTTACCGAATATTTTTTTCAGCCATACCGAGTATCGAACCATAGACCCCAAACTCAGTAGAGAAACACGTTACTGACTGAATTAACTAAGGCGTCAGACGTCTGACTATTTATTTTAAGTTCTTTAGACTATTAACGAGTTGAGCTAAGGGATAGATATTAGATGAGGTGGGTAGATTTTAAAGAAAGAGTGTCCACAATATTTAATAGAAGAGACGTAAAGTTCCCATGAAGGAAAAAAAACATGTTCTTAGTGAATCCAGCCAAAGATTCTAATCTTTACTTCCCCATCACCCACGTTTAAATCAGTTACAAACTCCCCTTAATAAACCATATGACCAAGGCCGTAGTTGGGGGAGGGTTCCAACACCTTGTCTTCAGCAATTAAGAGGTTATGTTACCAAAAAATTACTTCAGATAGCCTCTGGAAATNGGGGTGCCCTCCCCCCCCCCTGAAATTACTGGCTGGCTACGGTCTTACATATGGCCAGTGGTGTGAGGGTAACGTGAATGTGTGTGAAACGATTGCATGTTTGATATGAGGACTTAAATAATTTGAAGCACAGCATTATACAGTTAGAACACCTGATATGAATAATCGGATCATTACTGTTTATTTTATAAAATAATTTTAAAATCTTCAACAAAATATTTTCAAGTTCAACAGAAGGGTTACTAACGAACGGATTGATCTAAGAGGTTATGAAAGAAGAAGTTTTACCACATTATATTGGAAAGAGGATGAGAAAACAACATTGTTAAATTAACATTTTAAGAAATACAATCAGAAAGATCCCAGTCAAGATTCGAGCTCAAGTCTTCCTGGCACCAATAATCCAGTCACCCGCTTGAGTGGTAGAATGGTTCAAGGCGTCGCTCTCGTGTTGGACTAGCCTGCTGTAGAGGAAGAGATCGGGGTTTGAATACCTGTCGGGTCTATTGAGGGTGGTTCTTACCTTTCTCCTCCCAAGAAAATGCGAGCATATTACCTCTAAAATGCTTCCTTCCTCATCCTTACCCTATTAGAGTAATTATACTACTATAAAACCACACGGCTGACTCACTCATTGGCAATAATGTTTACCCAATTACAGATGAGCTAGAAACTTGAAATTTGGAAAACTTATAGCTTTTAGCCTGTAACTGACGGGAAAATTCCAAAAAGTTTTAAAAAAATAACCCCCGAAAAAAATTCAAAATGTTGGAGCAACCTTAAAGTCGGTGCGAACCTTACTTTGGGGGTCTCTTGTGGCTAAACGGTAAGACTCATCAAAAAACAGTTTGGGGGCGGAGCCCCCAACGAGCGAAGTAAGCTATCATATATGCGTTTTAATTGAACAGGTGTGAGTATAACTCGAACAGGTAGTAAGACGCGGTGATAAAATAATGTATAGGATCAAACGATGAAATAGATAATATTATAATTCTTTTCATGCACAACAATAGCAACAAAAAAAACTTATAGGAATGTACGCGTGTACAAAGGAATCAAAAACGGCTAGTCCAGTTTTACGGTGCCGAGGAGTTCGAGGTTCGTAACTCGGTCAGGTGTATCGAGGTAGTTATCTCGAAATGTTTTCCCACGCAAAGGATAGAATAGTTCCTCTAAAGCCTACGTTCCTCGTTCTTACTATATTAAAGTGAATATGCGGATAGCACAGACGGATAGTAAGACACGTTTACAAAAAAAGTTTTAAAATTATGTTATTGTAATCATGATTGAAGTAAATTGTGTAAATAATATTATCGTATTAATATATATATATATATATATATATATATATGCAAAATTATCACGAAAACAATCATGATGAATTTCACATTGTGTAGTCCAATTTTCTTTAAACATTTACTACTCTGATGAATAAACGATTAAGCAAATGTTCTTCCTATTAAATGGTACTTTAATATTTCTCTGGTCATAAATATCTAATCTTGGATAACGAGATCATAAAACATAATAAAGGTAAGCCAACTCAAACAGTTATTTTCTTGGTTATGTGTTTTGTTTATGCACGTGAGATTAAGATGAAAGTGAAGGGTACGTGAAAAAATGTCAGTGATTTTGCAGTTCTTATAGAAAAACTTTTTTTTTTGCCCAAATAAAATATCGCTCGAATAGATTTTTTATTTAGCACCGCGTCTTACTACCCGCTCGGGTTATACGCTTTAAGTACTAATTACTCTAATGGATTAGGAATTGGGAAGGTTGAAATANCAGTTCACCCGACCGAGATTCGAACCTCGATCTCCCCGTCCTCAGCAGTCGAGCTCAACACGACAAGCGCGTTAGGCAACTACACCACCGAGGCGGGTCGCTCGAATAGAAATATAGCGTTTAATTTTCTTCACATGGTGATATAAACAGTTGTTGAATATCCGTCAAGGATGTCCTTAAATTTAATTATATATTTTTATCTTTATTTAAAAGGTTTATCATTTAATGACATTATGCTCATGACATATTTTCAAGAACCATTGATATCACCATATAGTAATGTTTATAGTGAAGCAATATTTTATTTTATCTTTGCCAAAAAAAATATTTGCTAGAATAACTACAAAAACACTATACTTTTCTCGTGTCCCCTACACGCCCACCTTAAAGTTCGGGGTTCACGCCCGTGCGCGTTAAAGCTACTCGTGAACGTTGAGGGAAAGGAGGAGAAACAAGGCCTTTAGCAACTGCCATATTACTAAGAAATCTGAATATTTTAATATTCATGTGAGCTATCGTAAATTATGAAACGACCAGCATGTTTGGAGAATCCTCTGAGGTTCGGAAGCATTGTTCTGCTACAGGCTCGTTAAGGTTTGCCCGTTCGTCAACAGTTGGTCAAATTACTTCCACGCTCGCACCATTCGGCATACGGTCTTGGGGCGACGTTATTCAAACTGTGCTCCACGGAGCCCTCTGAGGCCTCATTATACTTAACTCAGGCTCCATGAGGCAACTTAAGAACACTCTTTATTTGATTTTCACATTGTAAAATAGTATCAGTAATTAGGATTGCCAATTTTTTTAAATATCTGAATAAAGGTCATTTGGCATAGGCGTAGCCTGAACATGTGATGTTTTACGTGTTTTTTAATACTTAAAAAAATTATATATCTGTATGAAATACTCATAATATTAGTGTGAACAAAATTATGAGGGCTTAGGTATGTATTTTTTTTCTGTTGTAAGGGCTCCCTCGTTATACAAGTTTAGGGAATCTTTGATATCAGGCGTTAGACTGGATATTTGGTGACGAGGTGGTCAAGGTTCGAATCTTACCATAATCACTCACCACCAATACAAGTCTACTTCCTCTAGGCTAGCCCCCTCATCCTAAGCTTTTAGATTAAATAATTAAAACCCTTAATTTTTTTTTCGAACACCATTTTAATACCCGTCTAGGTACGACAGCGAGGTGGTGATAAGGTACTTCAAATTTAGAGTAGATGTGCCCGAATTTGAGGGAAGTGAGAAAGTGGGAAGCTATTTAGGGGAAATGCCTCAGTAAACCAGGATGGGATTCAATCCCCAACCTCTCCATCATGGATTAACCTGACTAAATGAGAATGACGCCTTGTTCCACGTGCACGCCAGTACGGGTTTATGTTTAACATAGCAACATCGATAGAGTGAAATTACGTTTTCCATTAAAGTTGTAAAGTTATTTCTGTCTGATTTGTATAAATACGAATTTTACACCAGGACCAAAACATTGGTAATTAGTGATTACTAATTAGCGTGTTTAGCCGTGGTTGCGTGGTTTGATTTAAACTATTATTTGATTACCATAGTAACTAGCTATTATGATAACATGTTAATTAAATGTTTTAATGAACCTTTAAGTTTTAACAGTTTTTACTAAAAAAAATCGTGAATATATTTTGTGGACGTAATAATAATTGTGCTTTGTAGGAGAAAGTGACAGTTAAATAGCTCAATTTTAAGAGCATAACTAGAGTTTGTTTTGTGCTCGTTAGTAACTTGCTTCAAAATAAAGTCATTAAAGAGAAATACATACAGAATATTTCCTACCTGTACAATTTCACCAGTGTAAGCATTATTATTTTAACATTTTATGAGCGAGAAAGTAATGACTTACTTAATTTTAACGAGTGGCAGCTTGCACTTCTAAGTGTCCGGAAAGTATTACTAAAAATAAAGGGTTCTTATTTTATTTTAGTGACATGTTTAAGGCGAGATGGAAATAAATGCGAGTTAAGAGCGGTAATTTTGCAGTTTTGTGGCAAATATTATATTTTTGGCAAAATAAATTAAATATTGCTACAGTATAAACATAGAGTTTAATTGTCTACACATGGTGACATCGACAGTTCTTGAATATCTGTCGAGGGTGTCCGAATTAGATGAAAACTTTTTCTCTTAGTTTAAAAAGTTGATCATCTAATGTTCATGAGAAATATTCAACAACAGTTGAAGTTACTATGGGAAGAAAACTAAACTCTGTGTTTCTACTGAAGTAATTCTTTATATCTTTGCCGAAATATTGTGTTTGTTATAAAAACTGAGAACACATTGACATTTTATCGCAACCCCTTCAATCCCATCTACCTAAAAATAAAAGATAAACAAACTATATTACTGTATAATGAAAGAAATGCTTGGATTTGTTACCAAGCTAGTACATTCATTTGAGAAAATACTTAAAAACTACATTTTTTTACAAGGACCTTTTGGTTTATCAAAATTAGGGGTAGTTATTACTGCCCGTTTAATTCAAAACAACTTGATTAAAAATGAGAATAGATTTTATTAGCATAGTAATATCCATATCTGTCCTCCCAAATCTGAAAGCGTTGAGTTCATTTTTGGTTTTGGTTTTTAATTTTGTGTTTTAATTGAGATATATAATTTTAAATATTTCGTTAGCTATGTACAGCTATATCCCAGTGTTTAAATATTAGATGGTAAATACCATACTTAAAGTATTCATTACTCCTTAGAACAATAATACATACATTTTTATGTCAGTTGACTAAATTAGAAGTATCAAAGCCATTCTGAACCATTAGATGATAAAAATTAAGTGAAAATCTAGTCATCCTTCCATTGTTTCCTTAACACTTAGGGGGGAAAACTGTTTAAAAAAGTAACCAGCGTCTGAGAATAGTTAACGGAGGATTACCAAAGTTTCGTGCGCGTGTATATATATCAAGAAAAAATGTGAGGACCTAGGTTTGGAAGGTTCAAAAGGAGGGTGTTTCCCCTTGTGTGGAGGACAGTAGGGTTATAGGAGGGGGGATGGGGTATAAAGAGGGGATGAGGAGTAAGAGAAGTTTCGTAGCAATCGAGATTATCTCAACTTCCCACCAAGACCAACTTTTCAGTTCAGCGAAGAGAAGACAAAGACCCCCAACTTCCCCCCTCCCCCACCTCCTCCATATCCCCACCTTCAACCCTACCCCTTTGACCTTCTGAATTAGTCGCAGTTAGTTCGTAGAGAACAAATTCATTTAGTTTACGAACCCAATTTCAAAATGGTGTCGTATGCGAGGGTTCTAGTGGACTAGGGAGAGTTGTGGGTGTGTTGGATGAGTGACATTGCGGTAGGGCCCTTCGGGACAATCGTACCGTCACGAGCAATCGATTCTGACGTGACGTATGACAGAGTACACCTGACCATTCATCTGGCAAAAAAAAAAAATTCAACTTTCACAGAAAACCCGCCTCGGTGGCCGCGTAGTCTAACACGCAGTAGACTAGACTGCCGATGACGAGGAGATCGAGGTTCAAATCTCGGTCTGGTGTAGGCTACAAAGTTTTTTCCTATATAGTTTTGCATTCTCCCTCCACGCAAATGCGGATACACTTTCTCTGAATATACCCTTCCTGATCCCTAAAATCATAAGCGTAATTAGTACATGAGCGTGCAGCCCGGACGGGTAGTAAGGAGCAGCGCAAAAAAAACCTTTCACAGAAAGATCCTATTTAAAAAAAACTAGAGTTGGGTCAATCCTCTATTTTAAGATTCCGAATCTTCGAAAAAAGTATGTATATAAGAGGTAATATAAAATAATGTAATTATAGAAATTACAAATAATAACTAAATCTTATATTATTTCTTATAATCCATTCATTATAAAGTTCATACATTCAGTTTAGTGATAGATTACAGGTCTGGGGCCTGATTGTTTATCCTATGGTAATTATAATTGGTTCTGAACCACCAATAAGCAATATTAGAGCTCAAAAAAAAAAGTCATTTGAAAAATTGGAACGAATTTTTTTTAAAGATATAAGCCTCGATTCCGAAATTTTCTCGAATTCCAGAATTTCGAATATCCTTAAGGATTCGAGAGACCTATCCTTAAAAAATATTTTTTTTGCCGCCAACAATGATATTATGTTACTATATTATAAACATTAATTTATATTTGTTGATATTATCCATAAAAAATGACAGCTGTAGATAATCTTGACTTGACGTATGAATAATTGAAAGTAGATCGAGTAACTTTTTTTAGCTATCATATAAGTCCATTTATATGAAAATGGCACTAAAGACTTTATACAGTTCGTGACTGTATTGTGTGTCACTACCCGCACCAATGAGCACGTCGACAAAGGTGTCAAACTAGACTGGTTTGTCATTGACGGAAAGGTCAGGTATAATACACATTATTTTAAGTGTGCGGCGGCCTACTACCCGTCTAGGTCATCTTCATAGTATCAGTTATGACCTAAGGATGATGAAGGTCGAATTTAAAGGAACTTATCCCTACGCCGAACCATATGATCTGCAAAAACATGTGTTTAGCAGCTGTCACTTCTGACAGTCAAAATTTAGGTATATAGCTACATGTTGACTGTCAGAAGTCAGCTCTGAGCTGTCAGTCAGCACCAAAGAAGCCATGGGGCTAATGTAGATGGTATTCTGATCCTAACCTTACCATCACCCACAAACCAGGTTAAAATATAACAAAAACCTAGTATATTGGACCGATATTCAAACCTAGATTTCTCTATGATAAGAGGCAATTCAGTGCACTGCGAGTCTGAAACCTTAGATCACATGACCAACATTGCAGAGCCTCTAGGATTAGTAAATCAAGGTGGAAGTGTAAGGAAATGCGAGAACAGGTAAGTGTTTTTTTACAGTTTTTATAGCTAAAAATTTGTTGGGTTGAAAAAAAAATCTAATTATTCTCCAGTAAAGACATAGGGTTTAATTTTCAACAGTTCTTGAAATTTAATGACAACTTTTTCTCTACATTTAAAAAGTTTCTCATTTAATGCCCATATGTCCATGACAGATATTAATTCACCAACAGCTGTTGATATAAACCTGAGAGGAAAATTAAGCTCTATATTTCTTCTGGAGCAACATTTTATTTATTTTGACAGAAAAATAATTGTTTTGATATAAAAAAAACTGTGTAAACCACCTACCTTTTCTCACGTTCCTTATACTCCCACCTTAAGCCAGTTTAATTTACTTAGCTTTCCTATTGTGTATTATATTATGAATATAAATATAGTAAATTAAGTTATGAGCAATAAGTATAGATCTGCTTTGCATAAACCACTCACATTAAATTTCGATCATCTCTTAAATTACTTCAAATATTTTGATTCAAGGTTCGAATCCTAGGTGAGTTCAAAAACAATGTATAGTTGAGTTTGTGAACTTATGGTCAAACTACCCTACCTCATCATTCATACCCTTTATACCAAGTCCCCACCACGATTTGAACCTCAATGCTCTCTCAGCAAGTAATCTGGTATGTTACGAGTCTTACGCCATAGACCACGTGGCTACGGTTACGGGTGACAAGATGTTCAGCTATATTTTTATAATGAGGGAGACATTTCCAATATTTAGTAAGTTTGATTACGACAGACACGCAGTTATTATACGCAGGAGATCAAGTCACAAATAGACGAGGCTGTTTTCAGCAAGGGGAAGGGTGGAGGGGTCCAGCCAGGACGATCACGAGGGTAACTGGTGGATTACTTCAAGCAATTAAAGAAGATAAACATTCAGAATATGTGAAAGGTAATTGCTGATAGGACACGATAGAGGATTCTATCTGGACAAGGCAACGGACCTTTAGAAAGATAGAAGAATATATGGTAGTAACAGTACAGTACTAATAATAATAATAATAATAATAATAATAATAATAATAATAATAATAACATTATTATTATTATTATTATTACTATTATTAGCACAGGGTCTTACTACCCGTTCGGGTTATACGCACTTACGCTAATGTGTAATGGTAGGGTGATTGCGAGATGAAATGGAGGACCTACAGTTTAACTTGGAATCCGAACCACGGTGGAGGCCTGGCATTCCCCACATTCACAAGTTGTGATTAATACACGTCTTGTCACAGGTGAAGGAAAGGTTTGGTTATAAGAATATTAATCATGATGATGATGATGATGAGTAAAAAAAAAGTTGGTAATCTGTTTGACATGAGAATATTTGTAGACATTTTTATATAATTTAAAAAAAAGGTATTTTATCGTTAGACTTATCGAAATGGATATAATTTTGTGAATTATGAATACCAATAAAGGGCAGTTTCATTTTTCAACAAGCACCAATAGTTTCTAAAGCAATTCAAATGGAACGATTATGGAGTAGTAAAATATATGTAGAAAGATTATCGAAGCTCGTAAAACCCTATTGATATTCTGAATCTAATGGAAAAGATTTTAAAAGAAAAGTTTGGGTTTGTGCTGCTCTGAATGAAAACAACTCGGTCCATCTAGTATTAAAACATTTAATTTATTTACTTACTATTATGGCATTAGGAACCCCTAACGTTTATTGACACATTAACAAAAGTACGCAAGCTATCCCTATCATAAACTAGTTGTATCCAATCCACCTCATTAAACCCTATCCCCATCATGAGCTAGTTCTATCCAGTCCACCTCATTAAACCCTATCCCTATCATGAGCTAGTTCTATCCAGTCCACCTCATTAAACCCTATCCCTATCTTGAGCTTGTTCTATCCAGTTCCCCTCATTACACCCTATCCCTATCATGAGCTAGTTCTATCCAGTCCACCTTATTAAACCCTATCTATCTCTATCTTGAGTTGGTTCTATCCAGTAAACCTCATTACACCCTATCCCTATCATGAGCTGGTTATATCCACTAGCCCTCATTACACCCTAACCTTGTCATGAGCTAGTTCTATCCAGTTCCCCTCATTACACCCTATACCTATCATGAGCTAGTTCTATCCAGTCCACCTCATTAAACCCTATCTATCTCTATCTTGAGTTGGTTCTATCCAGTCCACCTCATTACACCCTATCCCTATCATGAGTTAGTTCTATCCAGTCCACCTCATTAAACCCTCTCTATCTTGAGTTGGTTCTATCCAGTAAACCTCATTAAACCCTATCCCTATCATGAGCTGGTTATATCCACTCCCCCTCATTACACCCTAACCTTGTAATGAGCTAGTTCTATCCAGTTCCCCTCATTACACCGTATCCATATCATGATCTAATTCTATCCAGTCCACCTCATTACACTCTATCCCTATAATGAGCTAGTTCTATCCAATCCTCCTAATTGCGTCCTATCCATATCTTGAGCTAGTCCTATCCATTGTAACTTCATTAAACCCTATCCCTATCATGATCTAATTCTATCCAGTCCACCTCATTACACCGTATCCATATCATGATCTAATTCTATCCAGTCCATCGCATTACACTCTATCCCTAGAATGAGCTAGTTCTATCCAATCCTCCTAATTGCATCCTATCCATATCTTGAGCTAGTCCTATTCAGTTCCCCTCATTACACCGTATCCATATCATGATCTAATTCTATCCAGTCCACCTCATTACACTCTATCCCTATAATGAGCTAGTTCTATCCAATCCTCCTAATTGCATCCTATCCATATCTTGATCTAATCCTATCCATTGCACCTTCATTAAACCCTATCCCTATCATGAGCTAGTTCTATCCAGTCCCCTCACTATATCCTATCCCTATCATGAGCTAGTTCTATCCAGTCCCCCCATTATATCATATCCCTATCTTAGACCCAAGAAGTTCTAGTTTCTTCCATTCGCGCTGCATGTCCTGTCCATTATAACCAGCGAGGTTTGATTGATCACCCTCAAAATGTCTAGTGATAAGTATAGGCCATATACCTCATAATTATGTAACCTTTCCCAACCTCCATTATCTTCAACTCTTTTTGGAACAAATAGTTTCTTAATTATCTTGTTTTCTAACACCTTAAATGTATTCTTGACGTGTAAGGTAAGGAACCGTGTTTCCCAACCATAAATAACCGCTGGCGAAACAATTGTTATGTAAATTGTTAGTTTTATATTTCTTGGCAACTGAGGGGGTTAACATATTACCCGCTTAAGTGGTCAAATGGTCTGGGATGAGTAACCTGCGACCCTTTAAGGTGCTGAGCGCACCCATTTTGCACATTTCTGAAAAAATCAAAAATATATCTTTAATATTTAAAAACTATACATTCCCCGACGTCGTGTATTTAAACTAAACTAAATCAAAAGTCACATATTTTTTAAAGCATAGTGTCAAAAACATACTATTATCGATATATTTATTTATGATTGGTGCACTATCATAATTTGGGGGGGAAAAAATGACTATACATGAGTGTACAGCCTTATAAGGAAAACCTGAAGTGGCATGCGCGCCCTTCCAAAGTAAAAAGGTTCTCCACGCCTGGTCTAAGGCGTCACTCACGTGTTAGACTGGCCTGCTGATGACGTGGGGATCGGGGTTCGAAACCCCGATCGGGTCTACTGAATGAAGTTGCTTACTTGGGGATTTCGAAGATATTTTGTACAGCGGTTTACATCTTTAGCTTGACGCACCTAAGCAGTCTAAGCACCAACACACACGCGAATGTACGAAAAAGAAAATGAGAATTTCACCCTGTAAGATATATATTTTATCTGCTGATATGAATTATCCTCTTCTATCGACGAGTACTACTATTTGCATCTTGACTACATTGACTTGCTTTCAAAATTACATTTATGTTGTTTTCTATTTTAGATAAACATATTTTTCTTCCGTGGAATTTTTTAATATACATTCCAGCAGGAAGATTCCTACACTACATTTTCGATATTAAATCAATTAAATAAAATCGTTTAAAAAAACTTCATTAAGATTTTAAAAATAATTTTGTGAAAATGTGAGACTATTTTTGAAACTATTTAAGGATTTATAGATTTTGTTTCAAAGAGATAGCAATGAATCCCGCCGAATAAAACGAAAATACATTGAGATGGTAAATCCTATCTCAACTTTCCGTGACGACACAGGAAGGCATCGTCCTGAAGCTCCCCCCCCCACCCCCTAACATGGTTTCCCATCTTCCTTCGATGCAAATGAGGGTACCTCTAAAATGCTTCCTTTCTCATCCATATCCCATTAGAATAATTATCATATATGCGTATAGTCTGAATATATAGTAATACACAGTGATAACGAACACCTATTGACCTTGTAATAGCATGTACAGTAGCCCCATGGCTTCTTTGGTGCTAACTGATAGTTCACAGCTGACAGCTGACGCCTTAGAAAAGTTACCAGACCAAATTTTGTATCCCTACGCCGAACCATATGATCTGCAAAAACATGTATTTCGCAGCTGTAACTTCTGACAGTCGAAATTTAGGTATATACCTATATGTTGACTGTCATCTGTCAGCTGTGAGTTGTCAGTCAGCACCAAATAATCCATGGGGCTACTGTATTTCCTGTGTGTATACTAACTTTAATTACTCTATGGTATAAGAAACTCGAAAGTTTACTGTCTCACCCACAAACGTACTCCAGCGATCCCTCTACCTTTAAATAGATCCACCCAGTCCACCTCATCACACCAGGTATCTCTTTCAGGGCCAGTATAATGTTATCCTCCCATCAGCGTCTAGGTCTTCCTAATGATCTCTTCCCATTGGGTTTGTCACTCAATACCCTGGGCACGGTTCTGGATTCTTCCATTGACGCTGCATGCCCTAACCACCATAATCAACGAAACGTGATTATCCTAGCAATATCTTGTGATGATAACGGGATATATACTCATCATTATGTAACCTCCTCCACTCCCCAGCATCTTCATCCCTGTTTGGACCAAATATCTTCCTAAGCACCTTGTTTTATAACACCCTAAATTTATTGTCATCGTGTACGGTAAAATACCGTGTTTCTCGATTGTATTTTCTTCCTAATTAACACTTTTATAATTATTACCTTTATTACTAGTTATGTTTTCTAAACATTTTACCCAATTAACCACATCAAACTATTATGGTTCATGCATTATTACAATTAATAATAATAATAATAATAATTAGCATCGCATCTTACTACCCGTTCGGGTTATACGCTTAAGTACCAATTAGGCTAATGGGTTAGTAAATGGGAAGGTTGAATATAAAAGAAGTGAACACGCATTTGCGTGTAAAACAATTTTTGAAAAAATAAAACAGTCCACCCAAGTGGGATTTAAACCTCGATCTCCCCATCCTCGGCAATCTAGCTCATCACGAAACTAGAGCGTTAGCCAACTACGCGATCAGCGAGGTGGGTATTATTACAATTGCATTATCTATTATACAAAAACAGTAGATTTCAGAGTAAGAAACAAAGTTAGTCAAGAGGTTGAAAGGTGAAAAATGTACGCCAAAGTTCGTTCCGATATTTTGGTTAAGTTAACCAAATTCAGGGTGAATGACATGTGGAAACCACACTCGTTGAACCCATTCATGATTCTGGATCCAACCTTCCTTTTAAGACAGACAGATGCAATGTAAAAATAACGCTTAGGATCTCTTGGTCATCGGTGAATGAAGTAAAGTACTGAAAAAAAAAATTACAATTCTATCCCACCATAATTTTGAATGCATGACAGGAGGACTAAACAAACATACCCATATCAATTTTCACTCAGACGTAAACGTGTAAATTGTCCTCAAGAGGCTGATTTTGATTTCGTTTCAGGCCCACTATATCACATAAAGAATCTGAAAGCACCGGGGATCGAACCCGGGACCTCTATGTCTGTAGCCAGGGACAGAGGCTGTCCAACTCTACCTTAAGAGTGTAAATACGCGGATAAACCGGATAGGTAGTAAGAAAAACAGCAAGAAAAACAAGTTTATATTAAAAATAACATTTATATTACAAGGACAATTTGTATCACAGTTCAGTGTATTTTATAACGAGTGTGATGCTTTCACAGTACACTATATTACACTATATTACATTATTATTATTATTATTATATTTGTGAAAGATCCTCAAAAGGACAGCTTAAGTACACACCTCTTTTAAATCATAAAATAATAACTGAAATGGTTTTTTTTTACAGGACAACGGGAAAAGCACTTTTAAAAAATATATATATAATGAAGTGAATGAGGGTGACATAAGTTGTTAACATGACAAACTGAGGTAGGTGGAGGAAGGGGGGAGGGTGTTAAGAGAGGGGGAGAAATAGATGAAAGGGAATGATGGAAGAGCATCACGCAAACAAATTATTCCTTTCAGCACGCTAACCACTCAACGCTGAATCGTTATTTTACAGGCCACTTGGATGTAACTGGAGTCGAGAAAAACCGAATTTATATATATATATAAATTGGAAATTCACAACATATATATTTTTATTAAAGTGACAGAGACATAACGAAGAGGGGAGTAACATTCAACGACTAACAGATACGCTCCGATTACAGGCAGTCATAAATATGCGTGAGCCATTATTTGTAGTTAACAAAATAGTAGTCAAGAGTTGCTGATCAATACAGTATTTTTTATCAGATTATTTGATGTACTCTTTAAACACGATTTTAGTATGGATTTCAACGGAAAGGATAAAGGAAGGTAAACACAATACCTATCATGTTTCAAAGCACAAACAAAATTATGGCGTCATAGACACTGCATGTATCAAGTAGTAGTTGGCGATTGATTGGTGAATTTTACCTGGGGTTTGCTAGGCCCGTCTCATACAAGCGCAACTTCACCCCGTCATCGACAGTCCAGTCTATTGTGAGAGTGATAGACCACTCGGCTATTGAAGCAGGTTATCTTAAGGTGCGGCAGAAGGGAGTGCAGGTATTTTTTTCCGTTTTTATGAAATATAAATTTGTTGGCAAAAATTAATCAAATATTTCTCCGGTAGCAACATAAGAGTTTAGTTTTCTGCACATACTAATATCAACATATCTTGAATATCTGTTAAGGGTGTCTTGGGAATTTGTCAAAATATTTTCTCTTTATTTAAAATGTTTAGACCACACTCCAGGACACTCTTGACAGATATTCAAGATCTGTTGATATTAGCATGTGCAGAAAACTAAGCTCTATGTTGCTACTGGAGGAAAAAATGGATTTATTTTGTCCAAAAAAATATAATGCTATAAAATTACTCGTGTTCCCTTCTGCCGCACCTTAAGGGTCAAAAGTACTTATATAAATTTAAGTTAAAGTATATTTAGCCTTAGTCTCCTTCAAAAATATTTGTGCGTAATGTGTAATAAGCAAAAACCCGTTACAAGACCGTATCAACATATTTAGAGTAGACGTAGGATTAGGTTGTTTCTCGTACAATTTAGAAATTAGGATGTTTTCGTACCAAAGGGTGCCTGTTATATAAGGCTATATTTTTAGATGAAGTGTACCTACATTCGCGTTGAGGGAGAGTGGAAAACCATTTTGGGATAGCCACCCTCAATACACCCGACAGAGATTCTAACCTCGATCTCCTCACCATCGGCAGTCTAGTCTACTGCGAGAGTAGCACGTTAGACCATGCGGTCACTGAAGCGGGTCAAGTTTTTATTCCTAAACTGTCTAGAAGAATGGTAATCCCTTATATAAAAATGATCGAAAAGCATGATAAAGTTTTTAGTTAGAAATTAGTGGCAACCCATAAGGGTAATCATACAGACTTTTCTAAAATTATTTTTATAATTTTTATCCCATATAAAAGTCAACCAAGAGTTCTAAAAATAGAAATTAAATTCACAGCTTTGATACTAAATGAATATATCTACTAACTAAATAATTAATTAGACTAACACCCATATAATTATTAATCAAGTAAATGTACAAACATAAAAGCACAGAGTTATTGTGTATAGTGGATAAAAATTGTAAAGATAACTTCAGACACCTGTAGTCTATATACAGGGTGTATCGGTGTATTTGGGAAGTACCTAACTGGAATGTGGGTAGTAGACCTCAAAATAACACAAAAAGTCCTTATGAACATATGTCCTATGTTCGATGGTTCTCAAGATGAGGTGTTCCCAGGTTTTGGTGGAATTGTTAATAGTCCTACTTGATATTTTGTAGTGTTAAAAGGTTCATAGAAGCGTATGAATATGAAACAGTTTTTTTTATTAAACCTCTGAATTGAGAAAACAAAAAAATGACTAAATTAGCGTGAAAGGATTATATCAACTGTCATCAACCAATATTAAACTATTAACCATGGATACTAATACTAACTAGGCAATTCCCTAGTTGGCTGTCCATGGAAAAAAAAAAGCAGCTACAGGGTAATGCCCCGTATACATCGCGTTAATGTGAAGATACGCTACCTCCACTAGACGTACAAAAAAAGTAGCCCCATGGCTTCTTTGGTGCTGACTGACAGCTAAAAGCTTTGAAACGTTACCAGACCAAATTATGTATCCGTACGCTGAACCATATGATCTGTAAAAGAATGTTTTTAGCAGCTGTCACTTCTTATGGTCAAAATTTAGGTATATACCTAAATGTTGACTGTCAGAAGTGAGCTGTGAACTGTCAGTCAGCACCAAAGAAGCCATGGGGCTACTGTAGTAACGACTCCATTTCTCCTCCTAGCAACAATAAAAGGTTAACATATTATAGCGATTTTATTTCTTCATTCCAACTTTCAAAGGAAAAAGATCCAAGAAAATGCAAACTTTTTTTTATCAACATTGATAACATTTTACTATATTATTAGTGCTATTTCCATGTATTGACTAGTTTTTAGACCTATCTATGACAGGTTGATCATAATATTAACCAATCTAACAAAACCTAGCCCTCAAATGCTGAGCACATGTAATTTAAGACTCCGTCTGTAAAAAAATAAGTATATTTCTGTCGTAAGAGTGGATAAGGTGAGAGTGAAATAAATTAATTATAACTTATTTTTATTAAATTAATTATACGAAAAGGCCAAGTAAAGCCGGCCACGATTGAAAACAGGCTTGTACAGAATTATATATCAACCATGACCTATGACTAATTAATAGTAATTGGGACGACCAGTTTAACCGGTAACTGTCTCACGGTAATTGTCTCAATCTCAAAATAAAGATGATGCTAGGGTCTACACGTGCCAAATCTATTATAAGTAAGAAACATATCCACTTGTGATAAACCGGTTAAAATGGTTTCTTAATGAACTATAATAATAATAATTATTATTATTATTATTAGCACCGCGTCTTACTACCCGTTCGGGTTATACGCACTTACGCTAATATGCAATGGTAGGGTGATTGGGAGATGAAATGGAGGACCTACAGTTTAACGTGGAATCCGAACCACGGTGGAGACCTGGAATTCCCCACATTCACAAGATGTCTTGTCAGAGGTGAAGGAAGGGTTTGGTAATCAGATAAATTTGTGCCGGGACCGAGGATTGAACCCCGGACCCGCAGCACAGAAGTCTGACACCATACCCCTAGACCACCAGATCACCAACTACTATAATAATTGTTTATCCAATTTTACCACAACTAGGCATTCCATTACATAAACTCTGTTTAGTATTTAAGTATGCAAGGAGCATTGTTATACTAGCTATTTTTTACTTGAGGTTATTCCAGAAGGCATGAAATTGTTTAAAAACTCTTATGAAATGCTGCATTTATCCCGGTCAACCTCACCATCGACTGAGTACAAACTAATGTAACAACTGGCCTAGCGTATTAAAATACTAAATACCGCATTTAATGGTGCCACTTTGTCATTTCGCGGGCACAGAATGGCCAATAGAAATATCAGTTGGGATCAGTCTAATACTAAACGTCGTGAATTACCGAGCCGTGTATCAATATTTGCTCTGGCATTTATCTGATATTTTCTTTAATCTGTATTTTTTTTCCATCACTAAATTGAATTAGCCAAAATCGGAATTTACAGTCGAGTTCTCGTATATCATTATTTAACCTGCGAGTTTTAAACTCCTTCCACAATTGATATTATTTTATTACTTGTCTTGAAGAATACTGTCCGATGAGAATGCGGAAGAGTTGGTTAATATTACCTTAAAGTCATCCTCCAACAGTAAAACCTCCCAAATTGGAAATGATCATTCATTATAGCCTATTTTCCAACAAATTATTGACTGTGTGTATGTGTGTGTGTATGTGTGTGTGTGTGTGTGTGTATATATAGCATAGCCCGGAGCCATGGTTGACCTATCCTTAGAGCCCCTAGAATCCCTATAAATTGTTTTATTTTTAGTTAAATTTCGTTTTTTTAAATCTCACTTTTCGGTGTTATTTCTTGTTTATTCAAAATTATATGTTATATGAGCTGTTGAAATATTATTTACATACGCAGACAATGTGTACAAAATTAACATTTATTATTGAAACCTTATATATATTTGCTTTAAAATTCTTTGTCAAGTTTGTCTGCATATTTCACAATTTGTTTAGCCTAAAGTTAGCTTGCACTACAAGAAAATACTAGTCAAATTACAGCGTGGTCAAAATTTATCCTTAATTTATTTTTAATGTAATGTTTATTTAATAATATTTTTTTGTGAAAGCAGTTTTATTTTGTTTTACAGAAGGATTTTTTGTAACTAGACAATTTCGTTTTATTTCGCTTTTCAAAAACATCGTAAATCATATCAAAAAACTATCAAAGGAAAAAGTACTTGATTCAATCTTTGTATGGCACGTTTAGATTTATCGCGTCTCACCCTTTTTATGGGGCTCTAGTTAACCCATATTTAGCAGTTTATCCTCTGATGACTGTTGCATCACTCAACGTTATTTTATAACAAGTTTTGGTTGTACGTTCGATGCCAAATATTTGCTATTGCAAACTTTTTCTTCTTTGTTCGTGTCAGACATATCTTGTATGATTTCCGGAAGGTGATTTGAAGGATTCCTTTAGTTAAAGTCTTGCCACTATCCGCCTTGTATGATCAGTATGTTTTGTAGATCCCAGAGAACAAAATTTTCGAAATCAAAACATCAAGGAGTGTGATTATCGTGTTTCCTGGTGTGTGATTATCGTGTTTCCTGATAAAGTCATCTGTGAATATATCGAAGAAAGTATCTTACAGCGTCTTTGGCTCGACTCGACCAATGAACCAACTACACAAATATAAGTAAAATATATGCCTGAGAGGATATAGTATTTTCTCTAAATCAGCTTCTTTCTGACAATGTATCCTCCCACAATCTTTCATTTTCAACATGCCTTTTAATTAAGATTATTCATTGATTTGTCTGAATACAGATAAATGTGAATTTATTCTTAAAATTAAATAAACGTGTTTAAAGTTAGCCTACCTGATTAACATCTATTTGACAAAGAAACACGTTTTTATTAACAAATAAAGATATAAAAAAACAAAATATAAAACCACGAAAACAGTACGATCTGGTATTTTTCTTTGGATTTGATATGGGAATTTTTACTCTAATTTATCTGTGTTTTTAAAATGCCAATAGCATGTCGACAAGATAAGATGGTTAAATAAATAGAGATTTTATTTTTTATCAGTTTTCGAGTTTGAAAGTTTTGCGCACCTCTTTAGTGGTTCCTCTACAATTTAACCAAATTTAGGCTTTTTAGTTTAATGAGAAGTACTAAAAATCCTTTGGACTGATATACAAACACACATAAAACACTAGACTTTTATTGTATTAGGATAATATATATTAAAAATGGCTGTTCCCGAAAGCATTATTTGACTTATGTAGTTATATACAACTATATATATATATATNTATATATATATATATATATATATATATAGGCTTTAAATTTGAAATTTATTCTGAAAATTAGGTCAACTCTTATAAACGTAGTAGAATTCACAAATTTTTATTATACTTGTAATAAAAATAAACAGTGGGGGAAGACTGCTTTTAGGCTTACAAGTACCTATATGTTTTGTTTATGCTATAGCAAGTATATGACTATCGATTAAAGCTTAGTAAAAAATTGAATGACCTTCATTAAGCCGTGGCTTTTTTTCTTTATAAATTGTACAAAGCGCAAACAAGGTCACCCTTATAGATTAGCTCTTTATATTTACTAGTTCTACTATGTTTACAATTTCGAACACGAATCAGTGGAAACGCTGTTTAGATTTCAAGTTTGTCTAGTTTATATTTTGGGTTATGGGAGTATCGAGGTTCAAATTTCGGTCGTGTATGAAGTGTGATTTTTACCAGATGGTTTTCTCCTCTTTCTCTCTACGCCGATGCAGGTAGATTTCCTCTAAAATCTACCATTCCCAGAATAAAAACATTTGCACTTTAAATAAGAAAATAAAAACTATTTCATAACAAATGAATAGCACCAAACTGAATCAATTTTTCAAGTACCTGCTTCAGTGGTCACATGGTCTAAGGCGTCACTCTCGCAATGGACTAGAATCCCGAAGACGGGAATATCGGGGTTCGATCCCCGCCGGGTGTTGTGTCACACATTAGTGTAATTAGGACATAAACGTATCAACAGAAAGGATAGTAAGCCGAGGTGTTAAAAGAAATGTTAAATATCCGTCATGAGCATAGCGGCATTAGATGATAACCTTTTTAAATGAAGAGAAAAAGTTGTCATTAAATTCTAGGATACCCTTGACAGATATTCAACATTAATATTTAAAATTATTGTGTCTTACAAAACCAATCAGAGCATATGATATGTTCAATTTAATGTATTAAATACGTGTTTTTATTTAATTCGTGCCTGCGTCATGTTAAGTTGAGTTTACTGAAAGTTTAAACGCCCTGGAAAATAATTAATTATGCGTTTGTAAGTTATAGTTTTCTAATAAAACTCCTAATTTCTCTTACTTGAACTTATCTTTTTGGGGTACAACTGAATGGCAGAAGACGGGGAGATCGTAATATCCTGGTTGAGTTTACTTAGGATGGTTTTGCCTAAGTGGTTTCTCACTCTCCTTACATAAATATCTGGTTAATTTCCTCTAAATTATGTCCTACCAATACCAAACCCGTTAGTGTAATGAATACGCGGATTGTCAAACGAGTAGTAAGACATGGTGGACTTTTAAATTTATAGAGTAGATTATATGCAGAGAAGTATCTTAAATCTCCTTCTTCCAAGCAAAAGCCTCTAACGAGAGAGAAGTTTAAAATAGCGAGAGCGCTACAAACAAGAAACAAACAAAGCCTTTAATGGATTAATTGGAGATTAAATAGGATTTGAAGTCCTCTTTGTTGCACAGAACAAAAAAACAAAACAATAGGTAATGTGAATCTTTTACAAACATAGCCTACATAATTGATTTTTAAAAAAAGGAAAAGAGGTAGATGGAGTTTAGAAGAAAATCATTTGTTGATGGTACATATTGGACTCTTTAATTATAATGGCATCGCTTTTATTATTATTTTGTTTTTTAACGCTACCCACAGTCTGAGCTAGCCACATAGTTTGACTATAGATAAATAATGGCGTGTCAATTATCTGTGCTACATCAACCTGTAGCTCAGTTTGCTGAAAGATTAGCCAGTACTAATATACCGTCGCTTAAGGAACGCCCGAATGTACTAATCGTACATCCTTTCCATGGAGGCTCTTTCCGTGTTCCGATGAGATGAGGGGATGATGATAGTGAATATGATGGGATGGAGCCGAATAAGATCTTAACCTAACTTTAGGGTAATTAACCAAACCCTGGTGACCATGATAATTATTCCACTTTCGAGAAGAACCTCCCGGTACCAACCGAGAATCAAACCCGGGACCTCTAAGTTAGCAGCCAGGGGCCACAAAAAGGTTATATTTTAACTAAGGGGATAGAAATTAGTAGGGTATAATTTAGAAGAAATGCGCCCGATTTTGCTTGGAAGTAGAGTAGAAAACCATCTGGGGGGGAATACACCAGTTCATCCGGCCAGAATACTAATCACAAATTCTCAGTCACTGTCAAACCAGAAAATGCGAGTCCGACGTCTTTGTCCACGTTTATGCCGTTAAAGGTTATTATTATTATTATTATTTACAGGTGTTTTAACTGACGAGTTTGCGCGAAAATTTACCCCAAAACCATCACCCCTTAAAACAAAATTCCAATTCAAACAGGATTCGAAGCGGGTAGTTTCACATACGGTTGCTCACCGTCTGAAACGAGCTACGTCTTAACGCCAAGGCCAAGGAAAAAAATATAATAAAACAATAAAAAAATATGTTAATTTAGAGCAGTGTTTCTCATATGGCGGTCCTCAGACACTAATATTCTCATTTCCCCTCGTTTTCTGGTTTGTGGAAATACCTTTTTTTATTTTCGTCTGCGTTTCCCTACATTTTTATTCTTTGTCTCTTTTCTTTCGCTTCTTTATTTGCCCAGTGTTTTTGGAGACACACTCCAACAAATTGAAAAGATAACTTACCCGTTGAGCGAGGTTTTTTTTATATCAAAGAAAGAAAACTCAATCTATGCCAAGGCTACAATTCTAATGTAGCAGAATGTTTTATAGAGCGAGTAATTTACGGAGTAGATACAAACGCCCGAACAAGTGCATTCGGATTGTTTTTTTGTTTTTGTTTTTTAACTTTTTCTCAAGATTACAAAGATATGTAATAGAATCAAAATTAAATTTAGATATTTAGAGCGTGAATGACACTGACATTATAATAATCACAATCACAATCACAAATATAGCCAAATGTATGTAATCTTGTCCATATTCTGTATTGGTAATAAAAGATTTTTGTTTTAAGTTTCAACAATCCTTTTCAAAATTACATCATTGAGTGCGTTTAAAAAAAATATTCCGAGCTGAAATCTTCTATTGCATAGCTCTGATGCATTAAATCTCTTTGGATTTCAACTATCAATTAAGTAGCTAAAGATAACTAATCTGAAAATAAGAAATGCATAGAAATAAATAATATATAATTTTAAAATAAGGATAGAAAAATATATTATAGTAAAAATAAAACTATTTTAATTAAATGAAACATTGATATTAATCGAAATCTGCGTTTAATTTAAAAAAAACGTTAAAGTTTTGACATTATACACGTGATTCAGGGTCGTTCGGTGGTCGAGTCACAGGCCGTATATCAATATTATTACAGCCATGCCCAAATTTATAGGGGGGCAAAAGGGGATCCCCAGCTAAAAAAGCCCTCCTTTATACAGAAATATGATAGTTAAAAGATAAATTTATTTTAATAAATAAAATAAAAATTCTGACAATTAATCTCTTAAAATTGATATACTTTTTAATTATCGTTACTAATGTTGATATTATAATTGAAATTTTGGGAGTGTTTGCTCCGTTGTCATCGACGTCGTAAAGTGTATTGTGGACAGATGCATCCCCCACATACCTCTCCAGCGTTGCGAACCCTTAATTTACCCTTTAAGATGTATCATGATTTAGGTTGGAAGAACAAATTAAAAAATTCAAACATTTTTTTTTTGCAGTCAACATTAAAAAAAATTTAATATACTAATTTATAATAATAATATATAATAATTTTGTTAATGCTGCAAGTAATCTGAATTAATATGTGAATATATTAAAATTGTTTTAGTAAATTATTTAACTACCAGATAGTGTTCTTCCTACCAAAATCATGGATTTTTTTATAAGCTTACCATGCGTTATTTTTTTTACTCCACTGAGGCTTAGCTTATAAGTTAGGGATGTATTGTAATTCAGCAAGGATTGACTGCTACCTTTCAGGACAAACAAAGTGTACACGTATTATAAATATTTTCACTTTAAATTAAACATTTTTCAAAACCAAACTGATATATACATTTTATTCAATCTTGGGAGAATTACTTTCCTCTAGGGCCGGTAAAGAAAACCAACAGCTTCTCAAAAATATAATTTTTTATAAGAGTATGTATTTAAAAAAGAAAGCAAACTGTATTATGAAAGTAAATGAAAAAATTAAAATATTTATGTTTTGTTATGAGTAAAACACCATCATTTAGAAGAAAAGATATAATATATGAATATTTCGTAAAATAAAACTTTACAGAAATTTTTACTATCAGAATGATCAGTAAAATTCGAAGCAAAACAAAAAATTACAAGAGAAAATATATTTTACCTGCGTTTTCAATTTAAAAAAAAGTATATTTAAATGTTGTTGTATCGACAATCCTGGCACCATATTTTATGGGCCACATTAACATTAAAAATAAATGGTACAAAACACCACACACATACTTTATCGCCTCTTTATTTAAAAATGGAGAAATGAATTACATAAAACTCGTAACATATCTGAAATAATATACACTGTTACAGAAACATCCTTTTACTAAATAGCATAAGAATCAATTAGCCAGAACTCAATTTAACTTAACAAGTGCCTATAGAAACGAATGTCAATCAATATCCGATTAAGAGAAATTCGGTTATTTCTCTCTTTTTAAAAAAAAACTCCTCGGGGGGAGCCTTATAAAAACGTTCGATACTAATTTATTGCCCGATCAGTAAAATGGTTTCGTTTCTAGGCCGTAATTCCGGTATAAAGAGATATATTGACACTACGATATCGTAGAAAATATCTTTTTTTTTTCTGTTTTGGGGGTATTGAAACGTCTACATCTATTAAAATATCGAATTAAGTTTCTTAGACAATCACAATACTTTCTTTAACAAAGAGATCACGAGAAAGTTTTTTTTTAGCCCCGCGTCCTACTACCCAATCGGGTTATACGCTTTAAGTACTAATTATTCTAATGGATTAGGACTTGGGAAGGTTGAATTAGAGGAAGTGAACCCACATTTGCGTGGAGGGAGAGTGTAAAACCATTTAGGAAAAACCACCCCCAGTCCACCCGACCGAGATTCGGACCTCAAGCTCCCCGTCCTAAGCAGTCGAGCTTCAACACGACAAGCGCGTTACCCAACTAGTAATTAGTAGTAATTAGTAATCTTATAGTGTCAATTTCTTACTCAAACTATCTATCTTGTGTCCACCGATGAGGATCTGAATAGAATCAAACCACGGCTTCCCAAATACGAGCCAGGTGTACCAAACGGTCACCCAAACACCTTATTATCCACTCATTAAAGTCCTTAATCGGGACTAACTATATATATATATATAAGGTAATTAATAGTGTTTTTTTAATTTTGTCAAATTCGCTTCAATCAAATCCGCTAAAATGCTACCTCCCTCATCCTTACCCATTTAGAGTAATTATCAAATATACGTACAACATGAATATGTAGTATGACACGGTTATATCCCCACGTGATTTTAACAGAAATAATTACATTTTAAGACTCAGATTTCTTGAAATAATACTACTGTACTCTATGACATAAGGAACTCAGAAAGTTAATTACCGTGCTTACAAAAGTTCGCTATCTATCCCTTTCTTGAGTAAGTTATATCCAGTCCACCTCATTACACCCTACTCCTATCTTGAGCAAGTTATATCCAGTCCACCTCATTACACCCTACTCCTATCTTGAGCAAGTTATATCCAGTCCACCTCATTACACCCTACTCCTATCTTGAACTAGTTATATCCAGTACACCTAATTACACCCTATCCCTATCCTGAGATAGTTCTATCCAGTCCACCTAATTACACCCTATCCCTATCTTGAACTAGTTATATCCAGTAAACCTCACTACACCCTATATATCTCCAGTCCATTCTAATATTAGCCTACCATCTGCGTCTAGGTCTTCCCCGATGTTCTCTTCCCAATGGTACCCTGAACACGATTTTAAATTCTTCCGTTCACACTGAATGTCGTACCCACCGTAATCTACGAGATTTGACTATTGTAACAATGTCTTGTTATAAATACGGGATATGTAACTCATCATTATGTAACCTCCACTACTCTCAGTAGCATAATCTCTTTTTTTTAGCCACCCACCTATGTGGCGTAGTTGTCTAACGCGCCTGTTCGTGTTGAGCCAGACCACTGAGGACGGGGAGATCGAGGCTCGAACCTCAGTCGGGTGAACTGGGGGTAGTTTTTCCTAAATGGTTTTCAACTCTCCCTCCACGCAAATGCGGGTTAACTTCCTCTAATTCAACCTTCCCAATTCCTAATCCATTAGCGTAATTAGTACTCAAAGCGTATAGCCCGAGCGGGTAGTAAGACACGGTGCTAAATATTATATTAATATCTTTTTGAGCCAAATATCTTCATAAACACCTTGTTTTTCAAACAACTTCCCATTTTTGTCTTCGTGTGAGGTACAAATTAAATGTGATTTGTAGGATAGGTGCTAAGTATTTGTAGTGATATATTTGTTAAATAAAAAAAACACGACACACCCATATAAATAAACGCGTATCCCGCTAGTTTTCTATTCCCCGCATCACAGAAGGAGTGAATCAATCCCGCCCGACCACAAATGAAAGGAACAAACGGTCCCGTCACCGCCCGTAAGTGACGTTTAGTTATTTCCCTCCCCTTACTCACCCCTTCACCCTCATCCCTTGCAGACAAGATAGAGCGGGATCGGGGGGGAGGGGGGAGTAGAAACACCCACTTCCTAACCCCATCCCCTAGGGCCGACAAACATCCTATCCAACCGAGCATGAGGGAAATAGGGCGCCCGTCCCTCAGAAGGGGTGCGGGGGTGAGGATGGAAAGAGGGAGTGGTTGGAGGGAGCGAAAGAGAGAGAGAGAAATACTGTCTTATTGCGGGCCATTCGTAATCATGCGTTCCTACCCGTCACAGACGTTCACGAGGGGGGATGCACACACACAGGACTGCCAACATTGTGGACTTCTCCCTAAATCTAGTAAGGTTTATTTCGACAGATTAAGGTGGGGTAGACGGGAACGGGAATCAAGGTCAGTATTTATTGTAGTTTTTATGATACAAAAATCTTGTTTTTACTAAAATAAATAATATATTGCTTCAGTAAATTATTATTATTACTAGCACCACGTCTTACTACCCGTTTCGGGTTATACGCACTTACGCTAATGTGTAATGGTAGGGTGATGGTGAGATGAAATGGAGGACCTACAGTTTAACGTGGAAACCGAACCACGGTGGAGTCCTGGCATTCCACGCATTCACAAGTTATAATTAATACATGTCTTGTCAGAGGTGAAGGAAGGGTTTGGGCAATCAGATAAATTTGTGCCGGGACTGAGGATTGAACCCCGGACCACAAGCAGAGAAGTCTGACACCTTATCCTTAGACCACCAAGTCACCGATGATTCAAAAAATGTATGTGATCTTTATATGATTTTTCACCTTTTGGGATTAGTAAGATTTAATACTTTTTTTAATGAACCTAAAATGTGTCTAAGATATTTATCAACATATCAACATTTTTCGAAATATATTATTTTTGGGTTGGATTCGAAAACTTAGAATAGTAAAATATTCATACAGAGTCGATTTGAAACATTACCATAGTAAGCATAGACTAAATTATTTGAGTCAAATCTGAACCTAATTTTAAAATAAACCATTTTTATCGTGTTTTTTTTATAAATATGAGATTTGACTAAGATTCAATTCGATCAAGTCAATTTAGCATGAGATTTGATTCGTATTCTACTGGATTTTTTTAAGAAACACGAGAATAAATTTGGATTCAAGTAAGTTATCCAATATTAGGATTAGATTCGAAATTGAAAATTATGGTTTTGCACAGGCCTAGTATTAACATAAATAAATTTATCACACAAGGTACAGTAGCCCCATGGCTTCTTTGGTGCTGACTTACAGCTTTGAAAAGCTACCAGACCAAATAATGTATCCCTACGCCGAACCAAATGACCTTGTGTTTAGCAGCTGTCACTTCTGACAGTCAACATTTAGGTATATACCTGAATGTTGACTGTCAGAAGTCAGCTGTGAACTGTAAGTCAGCACCAAAGAAGCCATGGGGCTACTGTATGTAGAGAAGAACCTATATTTAATTGGTCAAATAGGGACCAGTCTTAACAAGCTCTGCTACGCACTTGAGTGACCGGATAGTCTCCAAGGGGTCATTCTCACAATAGACTGGACTGCCGATGACGGGAAGATCGGGGTATAAATCCTGGTCGAGTTTGCTGATGATTTTTTTCCCCCTAAATGGTTTCTCCTTTCTCCCTCCAAGCCAATGCGGATACAATTAAACTTTCTTCATCCTTGACAAATTTGTGTAATTAGTTATTATTATTATTATTATTATTATTATTATTATTAGCACCGCGTCTTACTACCCGTTCGGGTTATACGCACTTACGCTAATGTGTAATGGTAGGGTGACTGCGATATGAAATGGAGGACCTACAGTTTAACGTGGAATCCGAACCACGGTGGAGACCAGGCATTCCTCACATTCACAAGATGTCTTGTCAGAGGTGAAGGAAAGGTTTGGTAATCAGATAAATCTTTGCCGGGACCGAGGATCGAACCCCGGCCGCCAGCATAGAAGTCTTGACACCTTACCCCTAGACCACCAGGTCACCTGTAATTAGTTAATATGTAGGCCTATATAGCCCTAATGTGTATTGATACGCAGTAATAAAAAAAATGCTCTGCTTATCCTGTCAATACTCCACAATACTGCATAAATCATATAGGGTTAAATTAACTTTACAGAAACCCGCTTCGGTGGCCCCCATGGTCTAAGGTGTCACACTATCACAATATACTAGACTGCCGATGACGCGGAGATCTTGGTTTGATCCTGGTAAGGTGTACTGAGGGTGGTTTTCCCTAAATTTTCTCCCACTCTCTCCTCACGAAAATGCGGGTACACCCTTTTCTAATTTCAACCTTATTTAATCTCATTAGCGTATTTAGTGATTAAGAGTACAGCCCCAAAGGGGTATAAGACGAGGTGATAAAAATTATTTTACAGAAAGTGAGTATCTAACCTACTTAGCCTCAAATCCTAACTCTACACCACAAGATCCAACTTTTTTTTTTTAGATTAAAATGACCCACCTCGGTGGCGTAGTTGGCTAACGCGTTCGTCGTGTTGAGCTGCTCGACTGATGAGGACGGGGAGATCGAGGTTCGAATCTCGGTCGGGGGAATTGGGGGTGGTTTTTCCTAAATGGTTTTCCACTCTCCCTCCACGCAAATGCGGGTTCACTTCCTCTAATTCAACCTTCCTATTCAACCTTCCCAATTCCTAATCCATTAGAGTAATTAGTACTTAAAGCGTATAACCCGAACGGCTAGTAAGACGCGGTGCTTAATATTATTATTATTATTATTATTTGATTAGAATGTAGGTTTGGATCAAAATTCAATCCATACCATTTTTGAATAAGTTTCACAGGGGCTGCGTTCAACCCCTCCCCTCCCCCTACGTCCCTTGAAGCCTTCACGACCACTTAAGCGGAAAGTGGCGTCACCGCGTGGAATCAAACGGCGCGTTAATGGAAACTCACGGCGCGACCGCACACCCTAAAAGCGTGGACCCAGGGCATGACCGGAAACTTAATTGTCCCCTTTATTTCCGGTACGGCGGTCTCCCACGCGGCGGCAATCAGTCAGTGGGCCTAATCTGCTCCCAAAACTTTCGCCACTTACGACAAAACACGTGGGATAAGTTGGGTGGAAAGAAAGGGAAATGGACCATTCTTTTTTTTTTCTGTTTGGAAGGGCGTTAATAGTAAAATTGTCACCAAGGTTGTAACAACATGATCCCACAGCAATTTATCAATTTTAGTGGCCCAAAGGGCATGTCATGTTGGGTTTGTTTGGTAGAACGGCTTTATGTACTTTATATTTCTAATTTAAGCTTTAGCGTAACAGGTCTACTAGACACTTATAATTACAGCAGCCCCATGGCTTCTTTGGCGCTGACTGACAGCTGACAGCTGACGGTTTTGAAAAGTTTTTAATATTAATATTAATATTTAGCACCGCGTCTTACTACACATTCGGGTTATACGCTTTAAGTACTAATTACTCTAATAGATTAGGAATTGGGAAGGTTGAATTAGAGGAAGTGAACCCGCGTTTGCGTAGAGCGAGAGTGGAAAACCATTTAGGAAAAAAAAAACCCAGTTCACCCAACCGAGATTCGAACCTCAATCTCCCCGTCCTCGGCAGTCGAGCTCAACACAAGCGCGTTAGCCAACTACGCCACCGAGGCGGGTTTTTGAAAAGTTACCAGAACAAATTATGTATCCCTACGCCGAACTATGTGATCCGCAAAAACATGTCTTTATCAGCTGTCACTTCTGACAGTCAAAATTTAGGTATATTCCTATATGTTGACTGTCAGAAGTCAGCTGTGAGCTGTCAGTCAGCACGAAAGAAGACATGGGCCTACTGTACATTACACACAGCAACCAGACCCCTGAAATGTGGGTTTACCCTTAAGCCAAGGATAGCAAAACTATGGCAAAACGATTCGTGTGGCATTTCAAAATGAAAAAAATAAATAAACATAAAGTAAAAATTATCCCAGGGTGGTATAATTTTTTGAGGTCAGACATTTTATTAAACGTCATGTTTTAATGAACTTTATTTAAAATCCATGAATATAAATCATATTGGCTGTTACGTGGGGCCTGAGTGCATCTGGTGGGATGTTGAAGACAACATGTTATAAACCGTTAGCTATCAAAATACAACAATATGATTCAAACTAATATGGGTAAGATTATATATGAGTAGTGGAGGGGTTACTTTCAATGCTTTTACATTATTATTATTATTATTATTATTATTAGCACCGCGTCTTACTACCCGTTCGGGTTATACGCACTTACGCTAATTTGTAATGGTAGGGTGATAATGAGATGAAATGGAGGACCTACAGTTTAACGTGGGATCCGTACCACGGTGGAGGCCTGGCATTCCCCACATTCACAATATGTCTTGTCAGAGGTGAAGGAAGGGTTTGGTAATCAGATAAATCTGTGCCAGGACCGAGGATTGAACCCCGGCCGCCAGCACAGAAGTCTGACACCTTACCCCTAGACCACCAGGTCACAATGCTTTTAATTCAAGTTATTGAAATTAATACTTTTAAAGACACTCACTTTAAACAATTAATTTATTTATTTTCTTTAAGGTTTAAGCATTACTTAATAGTTACAATTTTACGTGAGTAATTCATTATATTTAATTATAATCACCAACTTTTGATTTTTAATACTTGTTTATAAACGCAAATAATAAGAGGTAAACCACTAGACTAGCTATAAATTCCGCCAGTCCTCAAGTGGCACACTTGACTAGTTCAAACTTCAGCTAGTCCTCAAGTGACACACTAGACTAGTTCAGAATTCAGCTAATCCTCAACTGACACATAAGACAAGTTCAGAATTAAGCTAATCCTCAACTGACACATAAGACAAGTTCAGAATTCAGCTAATCCTCAAGTGACACACTAGACAAGTTCAGAATTCAGCTAATCCTCAAGTGGCACACTATACAAGTTCAGAATTCAGCTAGTCCTCAAGTGGCACACTAGACTAGTTCAAAATTCAACTAGTCCTCAAGTGACACACTCCACTAGTTCAAAATTCAGCTAGTCCTCAAGTGACACACTATACAAGCTTAGAATTCAGCTAATCCTCAAGTGACACACTAGACAAGTTCAGAATTCTGCTAATCCTCAAGTGGCACACTAGACTAGTTCAAAATTCAGCTAGTCCTCAAGTGACACACTAGACTAGTTCAGAATTCAGCTAATCCTCAAGTGGCACACTAGACTAGTTCAAAATTCAGCTAATCCTCAAGTGGCACACTAGACTAGTTCAGAATTCAGCTAGTCCTCAAGTGGCACATTAGACTAGTTCAGAATTCAGCTAGTCCTCAAATGACACACTAGACTAGTTCAAAATTCAGCTACTCCTCAAGTGACACACTCGACTATTTCAAAAATGCAGCTATTCCTGAAGTGGCACACATTATGGTCTTAAACCTTTATGATCCGAGTCCGGGTGATTTACTCTCAAGTCAATATTATTTAATTTAACCTTTGAGCGCTATCTTACACTTTATCCTTTTTCTTTGCGTAACTAATGATGTTTCATATAATATTCTTGATGTTCAATATTATTGGGAAATACATTAGATATTTTTATTATTTTATGAGTTAAGCGTAAACTTAGCTGCAAGGGTAGAAATAACTTATTTATATTCGTGTCTAAGTTACCCCCGCCTCACGGGTTATTGGATGAGAATAATCATGTTTTTGATCAACATTAGATCTAGGGGTATAGTTACGAGCAAAACTCTACTAGTTATATTATAAAAGTATGTTTCATGAATACGGAAGTGTGATATGTATAGACTTTCAAGACAAGCTTAAAATCATTTATTTAGAGTTATATTTTGAAGGGATTAGTCCTAATGTGTAGATGATAGGTTGTACTCATTCTAATTTGCGTATTGTTCGCAATAATCAACTTTGTTTTCATTTGAACTGATAATGTATTCTAACGATGAATATTTTCTAATTTAGTTAAATGCGATACAATTTCTTTCTTTTAATATTGGTTTGTATACGTAGGCGAAGTACTTATATTACATCCTGACTAGTTATGTAAATTTTGTCCAGAATTACGCACTGTCCGCAATCTCTAAAAATTATATTTTTCCTTCAAGCCAATGCTAATTCCATGCTATTCGTTTTGCATTTATATTAAGCAAAACCTTAACTCTCTCAATAGTCGAATACACAATTTTACTAGATGTTAAGATAGCTACAGAAGCCCCATGGCAGCTGACGGTTTTGAAAAGTTAGCAGACCAAATTATATATCCCTACGCCGAACCATATGATCTTCAAAAACATGTGTTTAACAGCTGTCACTTCTGGCAGTCTACATTTAGGTATATACCTAAATGTTGACTGTGAAAAGTCAGCTGTGAGCTGTGAGCTGTCAGTCAGCACCAAAGAAGCCATGGGACTACTGTAGGTCTGAATACTTGGGCTTGGCATATTTGAGTGTAGGTCAAATAAAGATCCCTGGTGATCTGCCTTTTTTTTTATTTGTCTTGCAACCTTTTCACTATGGCTGGTTTATTGAGCCTACATGGCATGCATGTTCAAGTAACCTAAGAGCTTAGTGAGAACGGTTGATTAGTGCGAGGAAGGAAGACAGTTAAATTTATGTGCTAGAAGCACTATTCAAATTTATTTGAATAGCATTTTTTTTTAAATTCATGACAACTATGACAATATCCATTCTACTATGATATAAAACATGTTGTTTAAAACCAAAACTCGGGCTAGGAATGAAACGGGGAAGGGTTTCATGGGGATCGTGAGGAGGGGTTGGGGGATAGGAAGGAACAAAAACATACCACTCATTGGGCCAGAGTAATTAAATTCAATAGTTACAGCACATTAGGGTATTTAATGGCATGTTAAATATTTCGACAAATGAGGGACGAGGAAATAAAGGGAGGGCAGGTTAGATCAACAAAAGCCACACGACAGTGACAAATGCGAGACTCGCAACATTTCAGCATTTTCCAAAATACAGCGAACCGATATAAATACTATAAACAATTTAGGTTTCAAGCATTTTAAACCTAAGGGGTGAAGATGTTAAGTAATTTTAATATAAATTTAACCCGAATTAGTATGAAAAGGATACGGTAAAATCACACTAATAAATTAAATGGGTAAAACTCTAGTGCACCTGGTCGGGATTCAAACCACGATATCTCAGTCACAGTTAAGAAAAAAAATCCTTTGAATTGAAACGTCACAACACCTGATCTCGTTTATTTCTCATTGTTTACACTTGAGCTTTAGTATACAACATAAACTGTTTTCTATTGATCTGTAGTAAAATGAAACTATAAAAAGAGAGAGCTTGAAAAAGTGAACCCAGAATCCTGACAATTAGTCCTATCTTTAACATTTCTGGAAGATGTAGTTTTGTTACAGACGCACCTTATCAAAGAAAGGAGGGAAAACACGATAGTTCGGGCCTTTTATCTAGCTAATAGTAAACATTTCTCAAACCTCGTGTAACTTTATTTGATTAGCTATGTGTGGAAATCAAGAGGAGGTTCCTAAAGGCATATGTTTAGAGCTTTATAAGCCATTGGTACAACTGAAAGGAACAGATTAGAAGCATACGAAACCTGGTACGACAGAAGAATGTTGGAAATATTATGGATATAGATGGTAGGTATCAAGTACAGAAGTTCTAAGTAAAGCAAATGAAGAAAGGAAACTTTGGAAAGGTTTACAAAAAAGAAGAGTTTTAACTTGTTAAGAAATATGCCGAAACATAATAGTTTGACGATGATGGTTAGAGAAGGAGATGTGGAATAGAAATATTCAAGAGAGAGACCAAGACTGGAGTGCATGAATCAGATGGCGAACGATGTTGGCAGTAGAAGGTACAAAGATGTAAACAAATCAGCCCAGGAGAGGCAAAATTGGAGAAAACTGCAGCAAACCGATCATAATATTATTATTATTAATATTATTGTTATTAAGCACCGCGTCTTACTACCCGTTCGGGTTATACGCTTTAAGTACTAATTACTCTAATATATTAGGAATTGGAAAGGTTGAATTAGAGGAAGTGAACCCACATTTGCGTGAAGGGAGAGTGGAAAACCATTTAGGAAAAACCACCCCCAGTTCACCCGACCGAGATTCGAAACTCGATCTCCCCGTCCTCAGCAGTCGAGCTCAACACGACAAGCGCGTTAGCCAACTACGCCACAGGCGGGTATCATAATATGAATACTTAACGTGTTCTTTCCAAACACAACATTATATAATAAAACTTTTTTTTATAGAGTTAGTAATTATTATTATTATTAGCACCACGTCTTACTACCCGTTCGGGTTATACGCACTTACGCTAATGTGTAATGGTGGGGTGATTGTGAGATGAAATGGAGGACATACAGTTTAACGTGGGATCCTAACCACGGTGGAGGCCTGGCATTCCTCACATTCACAAGATGTCTTGTCAGAGGTGAAGGAAGGGTTTGGTAATCAGATAAATCTTTGCCGGGACCGAGGATTGAACCCCAGCCGCCAGCACAGAAGTCTGACACCTTACCCCTAGACCACCAGGTCACCTATAGAGTTAGTTAATCCCGGATAGCACACATATTAACTTAATCACCTGGAATTTTATTATCTGGATAATAAGGGGAATTCTTAAGCACATTTGTAACTGTTTTAGTTACTTCAGAATCAGCCTCTCTAACATTTTTTTAAAAAGGTATTTTAAGGGAGAGCTGGCGCTTTAGGGGTAAGGTGTCAGACTTCTGTGCTGGGGGTCCGGGAAATTCAATCCTCGGTCCCGGCACAGATTTATCTGATTACCAAACCCTTCCTTCACCTCTGACAAGACATCTTGTGAATGTGAGGAATGCCAGGTCTCCACAGTGGTTCGGATTCCACGTTAAACTGTAGGTCCTCCATTTCATCTCACAATCACCCTACCACTAAACATTAGCGTAAGTGCTTATAAACCAAACGGGTAGTAAGACACGGTGGTAATAATAATAGTAATATTTATAAAATGTGTGATTGTTTTATTGAACATATTTTGTCTTATTATTGTGTTCATAGTTGCTACTTTCCAAGAACAATATCATATTTTATTAAAAACTAACAACTCGTATATATTGCAAAATATACCTTCGTATATAATTGAAGATTTTTGATGGGGTTTTTTTATAACCGCGTCTTACTACCTGTTTAGGTTATATGCATAAATGATCATTACTCCCATGGTGTAGGGATGAGGAAAGAAGTATTTTATTGGTAATCTACCCGTATTCACGTGGAAGGAGATAGGGAAACTATTTATAAAAAACCACCCTCACTAGATCAAACCGGGATTCAAACCCCGATCCCCCTGTACGTTACGTTTCACAACAACAAACAACAAGTCACGGTTAGTAGAGTAGAGCAAATTATTATTATTATTATTATTATTATTATTATTAGCACCGCATCTTACTACCCGTTCGTGTTAGAAGCACTTACGCTAATGTGTAATGGTAGGGTTGATTGTGAGATGAAATGGAAGACCTACAGTTTAACGTGGAATCCGAACCACGGTGGAGGCCTGGCATTCCACACATTCACAATTTGTTATTAATACATGTCTTGTCAGAGGTGAAGGAAGGGTTTGGCAATCAGATAAATCTGTGCCGGGATCGGAGATTGAACACCGGACCCCCAGCACATAAGTCCGACACCTTACCCCTAGACCACCAAGTAACCTAGAGCAAATTAAATATT
Source organism: Timema californicum (assembly GCA_902141385.1). Lineage (NCBI taxonomy): Eukaryota > Metazoa > Arthropoda > Insecta > Phasmatodea > Timematidae > Timema > Timema californicum. The sequence continues at coordinate 103,916 of CABFOW010000323.1, read as the reverse complement.
CAGTTACTTTGCAGACACACATTACAATTCATTGTAGCACTCCCAAGACTCCAGAGTCATTTGTATGAACACAGTTACAAGGGTGAAATGAGACATTTCCAGTGACTTATGGATAAACTGTTAACAACTCACAAATGGTTCAATCAAAAACTACCCATTCTGCAAATGATAACTCTACGAAGAAAGACCAACAGGATGAGCTATATTATGAAAAGAAATAGCTTATTGAGTGATTTTTTAAGAACATTTTAAGAACTTAGCAAGAAACGTAATGATAAGAATAGTTAAGAAACATATTTATTATAAATTGAATGGAATAACTAGTATACAACTGAAAATAAATATGTATTAGGTGTATAATGTATATAATAATTATTACATTTATGTATGAAAGATAATTAATTTATGTATGAAATTATTGGCAAGACAGAATAAATTAAGATATAAATAAAACAGTGAAATTTACAATCAGACTAGAATATTAATGAAACAAATAGCCGAAACTATTGTTAATGCATTTTAGTGGGGATATTCCCTCTTAGATATATTCTGAAAATTGAAAAACGACACTTGGACACGGGAATTGAACCCGGGACCTTCGGCTTAGTACGCCAATGCTCTTACCACTGAGCTATCCAGGATTCGTCCCGGGCCCATGGTCATTCTTCACTCGTAGTTTAAGGCAGGGCACGGGCATGGGCACGGGACGAATCCTGGATAGCTCAGTGGTAAGAGCATTGGCATACTAAGCCGAAGGTCCCGGGTTCGATTCCCGTGTCCAGGTGTCATTTTTCAATTTTCAGATTATGAGACTAAAATATGTTTTTTAAATCAATAAGAACATTTAATACATGTAAAAATGCAAACATCTAATATAGCATACAAATTAACACAATGAAACCATATATGTTAAAATAAAATAAAATTTTAAGACTAGAATATACACAGTATTTTGTTGGTTTTATAAATATATAGTCAATGTTGGATGATGGTAGAATGTAATAATTTAAGTTTTAATTGAAGGTGGAGGAGTGAATGTATTTTAGATTAATGTAAATTATAAAATATATTATTATTTAGTGATGTTACTAAAGGCAGGGTAGACGACGAATGCAACTAATGGATTGACCTCAAACAAGGAAAAAAAATAAGGTTTCAGGATCTAAAAAAAGAAAGAAAGGAAGCTGCTAATAGGATATGCTGGCGGACTCAATTTGTACAAGGCAACGGACCTGTTGAAAGACAGAACCCCTAATAAAAATAAAACATAATTTATTCAGAAATCTTCTAAAATAAGACTTCAATAGAACATACACCTGCCTCGGTGGCGTAGTTAGCTAACGCGCAAGTTTCGTGTTGAGCCAGACTGCAGAGAACGGGGAGAGAGTGGTTCGAATCTCGGTCGGGTGAACTGGGTGTGGTTTTCCTAAATGGTTTTACACTATCCCTCCACGAAAATGTAAGTTCACTTCCTTTAAAATCAAACTTCCCAATTCCTACCCCACTATCGTAATTAGCACTTGAGCATCTCGCCCGAACAGGTAGTAAGACGCGGTGCTGAGTAAATAATAGTACAGTCCTGGTTGAAAACTTTGTTCAGACAGGGATTAAACTCCGTACCTTTGTAGAGATTAACATATCGGGGAATTAGTACAAATATGGAAGAATATGTCCTAGGATATGTGTATTTTTTGTCACCACGTCTGACTACCCTTCAGGTCATAAGCATATGTAGGCCTATTTATTATGCTAATGTGTTAGGGACGAATAAGGTTGAATATATAGTAAGTGTACCAGCATTTGTCTGAAGGGAGGATGTAAAAAACTATTTAGAAAAATAAAAACTCAATACACCACGCCTTTGGCCAATCGCTTGCCGAAGCGGGTCTCGGATAGCTAAGTTTGCAAGAAGATGCACGTTAAGCCCAAGTGTCAATAGTTTGAACCCCTATACAGGCATACTAAAAAATATATTATTTCATTTTATCAAAGCCTTAGCTTAACTGTAATAGATATTATATTGATGGGAATGTATTTATCAAGGGACGAAGGATAAGAGGGGGGTTGGTTAGGGTGGGGGAGGGAGTTTGACGCAATTCATGACAAAGTAAAACTGAGACCGCGATTTAGTAGATTTACATGCAATCACGACTAGTGCCAAATATGATTTATATAATGGAGCCCTAATTTTAATCAGTTTAATTTAATTCAAAAGTGCTGCAACGTAAAGCGAATATAATGGGGAAGGAAGAACAAAGATAGGTCTTAACCTAATTATAATTAGGGGAAGACAGTCGTTGTTAGTTAATTTAACACCCTCGTTCCCCCTTCCCCTCAACATATCCGCTTTAAGAAACAAACGTCGCAAGTTTCGCTGAAGAAATGAGTTTTCGTTGAGGGTGTAGAAACCAAGATTTGTAATAGGTTTTAACAGATCGTTAATAAATATGATTTTAAAATTTTATGTAGCTATGAGAAATTTGAGGGAATATTCCCAAAATTGGTTAGCTTAGAACCCAAGTTTGTTAATTCAGAAAGCACAAATATCAATAAACTAATTAACCAAATAAATGTTTGAAATAATTCAAACGCCAATGCTTAAAACCTTAGCCGAAATATAAGTATATTAAAAAATTCAGTAGACTAAATATTCTTAAAAAAGTGTATGTCAAAAATAAATTATATGATGGTAAAAAGAAAAAATCCGGGACTGATTAGCACTTAATTCACCCCTTCCCTTTCTCCTCGTCCAGCCTTAATAAGAGGCCACCAAACAGAAACACTACAATAAATATTCTAGCCACCAACAGCAGGTACTCAAACTTTATTTTGAAGTTCCCCAGCGTTCGGTTAACACCTGTAACCTTACTATCTAGTGCTCTCGTGAGACGCTCTAACCGCAAGCGCCGTGCAGCGTAGTGAGGACTTGCCCCCCTCCCCCACCCGCATTCCTCCTCTCCACCCTCCCGTGGACTAACGTGGAGCGATTCTAACCAGGTGGACACAAATTGCGGAACAACTCATCAAAGCTCGGTAATACCTTTGCACGAACTGCAGAGTAATAATTAAATGCATAATGACTTTGTTAAAAATTGAACATGGAGGTTAGGTTAGGTTAGGTTAGGTTAGTTTAGGTTAGTGGTTGAATGTGATTACAGGTTGTCCCGCAATTCTTATGGACCGGCTGACAGTTATACTTTATTCCGCAATTCGAGTGCGCCCTTCTAACCATCTTCTTAACGCACCTTTAATATTTAGCTGAAGGGGAATTGGGACACCCCTTTACATGGATACTGATAGCTTCTTACACCCCTTTACATGGATATTGATAGCTTCTTACACCCCTTTACATGGATACTGATAGCTTCTTACACCCCTTTACATGGATACTGATAGCTTCTTACACCCCTTTACTTGGGTACTGATAGCTTCTTACACACCTTTACATGGCTATTGATAGCTTATTAAATCCCTTTACATGAATAATTATAGCTTCTTACACCCCTTTATAGAGATAGCTTATTACACCCATTCAAATTAATACTGATGGCATCTTACTCACCTTTACATGGATGCTTATAGCTTCTTACACCGCTTTACATGGATAGATTAGTACACCCCTTCAAATTAATAATGATGGCATCTTACACACCTTTACATAGATAATGATAGCTTATTACACCACTTTATATGGCCACAGAGAGTCTCTTACACATCTCAATATGTATACTTATCTATGAAATAAAAGCTGTTCTTCCCTTTTCATATTTTTATTTAAGTTAGGTTTTTAATTATGTTGATATATTTTACCTTAATCTTTGGGAGTAAACAATGTTTTAAAATAAAAAACTGCTTCTTAATAAGAAAGGATTTCAGTATTTTTGAAATGTGTTAGAGTGCTAAGGTAAAAGGAATTCTTAACCCCTCTCCCCACTTTTATACCAACATTAAATAAATAAATAAATAAAATAAAATTTAGATGGCAAAAATAAATTATTGTGTATAATATGGAACCCAACTGGTATTCTAATTCGAGTACCGACTCCTAATTCATATCAAAGTCAAACACGTCGATCATACATGTCAAAGATCGAATACTATAGTCATAGTTCTTCATACTCTAAGAGTATAAATTCAGGCGAAATTTTACAAATCGACAAACACAAAATAAATCAAATCTCTACGCACACAAGTAAAATTGAGCCAATAAATGGGGATTTCCTTTCAGAAACAATAAATGATAACATTATTATTATTATTATTATTATTATTATTATTTAGCACCACGTCTTACTATCCTTTCGGGTTATACACTTTAAGTACTAATCACGCTAATGGATTAGGAATTAGGAAGGTCGAATGAGAGGAAGTGAGCCAGCATTTTCGTGGAGGGAGAGTGTAAAACTATTTAGGAAGTACCACCCTCAGTTCACCCAACCGAGATTCGAACCTCGATCTCCCCGTCCTCAGCAGTCGAACTCAACACGACTAGCGCGTTAGCCAACTACGCTACCGAGGCGGATGATAACATTATTAAGGTCCTTGTTAGTTTTGTTGTGACGGTATTTAGAAATAAGTAGTGGAGCATAAATTCATAAACGTCATAAATCAAGTGGGTGTATAACTGACTTCACCGGGTGGAGCTGATTGGCAGTAAAACAGACAGGGGAGGAGTAAAATACCAATGGCTATACAATTTGTGTTGTGGCATCTGTTATTAAATTCCCCCCACTAGATTCACAAAGATCCTAAAACGGCTACCTTTCTTTTCACGGGAATTTAGATCTTGATGAGCAACCAAAAGGTTTTATTTCTTACTTTCTCTCGACACTTAGGATAGAAAGTATTGTGATCGTCAATAAAATCGAACTCGAGATTTTGATAATTAATGTAAACGTTTCATGACATACTGAAATAAAAAAAAGAAGTGATTTTCCCAATGCCGTCTGTCTTTCTATCTGTACCTCAGGATAGAGTCGAAACTTTTTTCAACTATTGGGCTAAAACTTGGTAGCTGGAGTTTACGTAACCCCCGCCCCTCCCCCCCAAGGGATTTTTGGAATTAGATATATAACTTTCAATTTAAGGGTAGTTTACTGAAGGGCGAAATGAGAAAAAATTGATTTTCTTGAAACTCGCTATTTTGCTTAAATTTATATACCGGTATAGACACGGTTTATCATTAATAACAAGATGACAATTCTCATTTTCTCATAAACATTACTTTGAGGGTACTTTCCATAAGTAAGTTTTACAATTTTCCCCATTTCTCAACAACTATTTGATATATGAAATAACTTATCTTAATAAAGTTGTAGTATTTGTAAAGAAATAATATATATATATATATATATATATTTAAAACCAATAGCTTTTGAGCTATAAGCAAATATAGTTACTTTTTTTCAGGCATTTGAAAATTATTTAGATTCTTATGCTCTTTGATGGACAAAGATATTTCTCTTTTCTCAATTTTTCTGTAACAGTATTCCTGTTAGATAATGCCATAGAGTAGGTAAGTAACAGTGTATGTTATTTCATTTATAATCTTTGGTGTAGTGTTTCTACAACAATGTAGAGAACCATTATTTCGCTACACAAATCTTATGAGTTTTTAGAAAATGTCTATTTTAAGATAAAAGCGGGAGAAAATCTGTGCGGTGCACCATACCACTTATTTATTTTTTAGAATGGAAAATTTCAAATTATAAACTATGTCTACAAGTCTGTGTATAAGGAGATAGAAAATAGCCAGTAAAGCCTAAACTTATGCTCGTTTGTAAGCTTTATCAATATTTAACCTTAACGCAACATCTTATAGACATTATCTCAGGAACCTTTGCAACCTCTTACTTACTAGCCACGGCTGGGTTCCCCCCACCTCACCCCTGTCTTAAATTAACTACCAGGATGTTAGAGCCCATTATTAGAGAGACTCTATTGACATATGACCTTACGTCCTTTGACATCAATATGAAGTTCAATAAAATCCCTCTTTTTAAAGGTAGATCTCAGTCTGCTATTTAATAGAATATATAAAACTTTTATGCGAGTCACATGAGAAACTTGAGCCACTGAACTTATTTTATCTACGAACCGACTTCGGTAAGAAGGAACAGACTAAGAATTAAGCTCACTACCAAACCCTTCCTTCACCTCTGACAAGACATCTTGTGAATGTGAGGAATGCCAGGCCTCCACCGTGGTTCGGATTCCACGTTAAACTGTAGGTCCTCCATTTCATCTCACAATCCACCTACCATTACACATTAGCATAAGTGTGTATAACCCGAACGGGTAGTAAGACGCGGTAATAATAATAATAATAATAATAATAATAATAATAATAATAATAAAGCTCACCTTCAGTTTAATTTTCATAGAAAATACCTTATCCGACAACAATAAAAGTCAATAGATATACTTTCAAGTATTCGTAAGGCATGTTAAGGTGTATGCAAATGTAATTTTTTTTATATTTATATTATTATTATTATTATTAGCACCGCGTCTTACTACCCATTCGGGTTATACGCACTTACGCTAATGTGTAATGGTAGGGTGATTGTGAGATTAAATGGAGGACCTACAGTTTAACGTGGAATCCGAACCACGGTGGAGGCCTGGCATTCCACACAATCACCAGTTGTGATTAATACACGTCTTGTCAGAGGTGGAGGAAGGGTTTGGTAATCAGATAAATCTGTGCCGGGACCTAGGATTGAACCCCGGACCCCCAACACAGAAATCCGACACCTTACCGATAGACCACCAGGTCACCTATACTTATATAAATGCTTCGGTGGCCGCATGGTCAAAAGCGTCGCTCTCGCAATATACTAGACTGTCGATGATAGGGATATCGGGATTCGAATCCCGGTTGGGTGTACTGAGGTTTTTTCTAAATGGTTTTCCACTCTCCCTCCATTCAAATACGGGTACACTACCTCTAAATTAAGCCTTCAATATCCCTAACTCATCAGCGCAGTTGGTATCCATGCTGAACAGGTAGTAAGACGCGGTGCTAAAAATAAACGGCTATATATCACTATTAAAATAGTAATATTTTATCTATTTTGGCCACAAAAAAGATTGTATTTTTTTTAAAAGGCCATTCAAATTCAAATTGGTCCATATACATGTAGTGTGTGACATGTGCATTTGTCTTCTAAACTGTCACATCCCTGTCCCTCTCGTAACGTATGGTTATATCAACCGAAAGAAGGACGCCCAAGATAATCTAATGCAGTGAGCCCAGAGAGAGAGGGGAAAGAAAGATACGACTTCTCCCGGCGTCGCGTGACGTCACACGCCCGAGACGACGTTTCGCTGCACATATAGAGTGTATGACGCAACGCTCAAGGATAAGAGAGAGAAAGAGATATACATGTTTTCAACAGTTAAATATAGCATCTCGCGACACAAGAATACGGCCAATAAACTAGGGACAGACGGCGCAAGCGACAATCGGAACGAAGACCCGTCGGAAAGTAACCGGCGGTGGACATGAGCACCAAGAGCAGGCCTCGAACAGTATCTAGAGTAGGGTTCTGGTAGGGATGATCTTATAGAAAAACACAGACAGATTCATTTAATTTGTGGTTAACAATTGAATCTCCTACCTACTTCAGTGGCCGAATGGTCTAAGGCATTGCTCTCGTGCTAGACTGGCTTGCTGAAGATTGGGAGATTGAGATTATAATCTCGAATGGGATCTACTGAGAGTTTTTTTTTCCTTTCAAAAATTTGTTTCTAACTCTTCTTACCCAAAAATGCAGGTAAACTTTCTTTAAATTTGAACCTTCCTCATCCCAATTTATTAGCGTAATCAATACATATGCGTATAGCCTGAACAGACAGTAAAACGCGATGATAAAAACAAAAATGATTCTTCGGTACAAAGCAAATTAGATTGGAGACATCCTCAAGAGGAGCTGTCTTCTGCAAGACATCATAGAAGGCAAGGTTGATGGAAAGAGGAACTTAAAAAGGAAGAAGAGGTCAGGGCGCATTGGCAGTCTAAGTTCACTGACAACATGAATAGACCTGTCGTAAGAAAGAACACTTCATAATAGTAATAATAATCTCATTGATTACATTTAACTATTTTATTAATGATATTTTTTAAGATCCGCGTCTTACTACCCGTTTGGTTTATATGACCATATACTAATTACGCTAATTTGTTAGGGATGAAGGCTGAATTTATAGGAGGTGCACTCACATTTGCATGGAGGGAGGATGTAAAACCGTTTAAGAAAACCACCCCCAGTACACCAGACCGGGATCGAGCCCCAATCTCCCCATCTTCGACAGTCTAGTATAACACGAAAGTAGTGCATTAAGCCATGCGGCCACCGAAGCGTGGAACTTAGAACGTAGTGTGGAATAGGGGTAAAAAAAAGATTAGAAAAAAAAGCGTTATGAGGTTTATGGATGACCCCTTAACGTATGTGTCACTCATATAACTCAACGATAGGAGGATAAAGAAACTGAATTATTCCGAAATGCATCAGCAATCACAATGTTGCATTTATCATACCAATGGCAGTCTCGAAGCAACAAAACCTTTACAACAAACCTCAATTATAATCTTATAATTTTCTCTTGTGATTATAGTAAAACATAATTTTGTTTGAAGGAGGCAAGATCAGTGTTTCTGGTGACTTATATGCCCTCAGAAGAGTGACATTTCACGTGAAATGTCAATAAAAATAATCGACGTTAAACATTTAATTATCAATTCTCTTTAAAGCTAAACCAGTATAGTTTTAATTCCTAGTTATCTACCTTTACACCTTAATTTTGACATGAACAATAGTTTGAAATAACAAACTGATTCTTAAATAACGACGTATTTCTGGACCTCCGCGAGGAATTGTAGCGCTACGGTAGGTTCCCCCTTAACACCTCCCACTATGCCATCAACAAATAATTAAATACCTACTAAACATATGGGACAAAAAGAAATAGCAGAGTTAATATATGTGCTTTTAAAGGTAACCATTTGTTCCTTTAAATAAAGTGCTAGTCGACTTAGATGATTTTTTTCCTGGCTAAGCTCTATTTTATATATTATTTCTGGCAGCTTCTTTAAAGGAACAATGGTGACCTGTTGGTCTAGGGGTAAGGTGTCGGACTTCTGTGCTGGGGGTCCGGGGTTCAATCCTCAATCCCGGCACAGATGTATCTCATTACCAAACCCTTCCTTCACCTCTGACAAGACATCTTGTGAATGTGAGGAATGCCAGGCCTCCACCGTGGTTCGGATTCCACGTTAAACTGTAGGTCTTTCATTTCATCTCACAATCACCCTACCATTACACATTAGTGTAAGTTCGTGTAACCCGAACGGGCAGTAAGACGCGGTGCTAATTATATATATATATATATATGTGGCTATATATTCCTGGTCTTCTAATGGCAATGGCAGATATGTAACCATCTTATAAGTTTTGAGCACTATGCAGGTACAGTTACTTCAGCCCGATAGGATGCTGACGTGATGATGATGAGGATTACGGTGACAATGTTGGTGATGATGATTATGATGATTATGTAGTTCAAGTAGACTTAACTTAAGCTTAATTAACCAGACCACGGTAAGTATTCGTACAATCCCCCTTCGGGAAAAATATATATGGTACCCCCTGGATTCAAACCCGTGATCTTTTTATTAGTAACCAGAAGTGATGATCCCTAGACCAAGAGGCCGGCCATATTTAATTCGATAGTCCTATTAGTAAGTGCTTTAATATTTTTTTTATTGTTTGGTAGATCTTAAAATAATATTATAAAGTATAATTGTCATTTTCTGAAATTGAAGCTTCTCCTTAGAATATTTTTTAAATTTGAAATTCCTGGGTGCATCCCCATTTAAATATTATACTGATTAGTGATTAAAATCGGTTGGGTTCCGAAAATCATTGTATAAAGGAATCGCTTCACCTTTTAAATACATATATAGGCCAAGTATACATTTGATAGGATATTTTTGCATATATAATAATTACTCTAACGGGGTAGAGATGAGGAAGGAGGAAATTTATAGGTATTATAATGAAGCAAGTCAGTGCAGATTAATTGACGTACAGTTCAATTTAAGTGGGAAGGACCTTATCTAAAATCTAGCAAAGCTATTATATCAACTTTCATGTATTCATACGTAGATTCATGAGATCTGCCTGCGGTCGTCCCTTTTGATAGATAATTATTAATAGCTGTAAAATAACAATAGTAAAACAGTATAATACTATTAATGTTGGACGCAAAAATACATTTGTATTTTCTAAAAGGCCCTACATATGAAAACTGGACTGTAGATACACTCGCTTTCAAAATAAAGTAACCCGCTTCGGTATTAGAGTGATCTAAGTTTAAGACATTGCGATATCAGATCCTTGTCGGACGTTCTGAGGATGATTTTTTTTTTCCTAAATGGTTTCACCAGTCTACCACCACACAAATGTGGGCACACTTCCTCTAAATTCAACCTTACTCATCCCTAACACATTAGAGTAATGTATCCGGGATAGTTGGAAACATCCACGTCAGACTAAGGACAGCCATCACATTTCAGAGACTGTCCGTCGCCGACCTTACAGTCCCAAGTCCCCCCCCCCCTCTCCCGGTATCCAAATATAGCGTCTCGACGTGGTCAGAGCGCCGCGCCGGGCCCCTTGTCGGTTCTGTGGACGTGAATGTAGGTAATGCATACAATAATACACATATGCGCATACATGCTGTAACGAATAATAAAGTGTATAGTAGAATCTTTTTTTAAATAGGGTGTTTAAAATTATGTAACCCACTTCAGTGAACGAATGGTCTAAGGCGTCACTCTCGTGTTGGGGTGGCCTGCTGGTAACATAGAAATCAAAGTTTGAATCCTTGTCGGACCTACTGAAGGTGGTTTTTCATAAATGGTTTCCCACTCTCCTTATACGCAAATGCGGGTGGATTAACTCTAAGATACTATCTTCTTAATGCATATCCAATGAAAGTAGTGATCATGTATGCTTATAACCTGAACAGCCAGTAAGACGAGGTTATAAAAAGAATCATAGGCCTATTTTGTGTTCATTTAAGCACCGCGTCTTACTACCCGTCCAAACTATCCACATATTTACATCAATGTGATAACTATAAGGAATGTAAAATTTAAAGAATATGTATCCACATTTGTTTAAACAAATGTCTCGATTTAAACTAAAGAAGGTAGGAATTCTGCGCGGTTTGCCGTACTATTTATTTTTAAACACAACAAATGCGCGTGGGATCAATTTATACTTTCTCGCTATCTTACAGGTAGAGAAATTATTGTGATAGTAAAAAAAATCGAGCTCAAGATTTTAATGAATCTCGACGTTTCATGACCCCCCGAATCCGAAAAAGTGGTTTTTGAATTTCCGTCTGTCTGTTTGTACCTCCAACTAGAGCCTAAACTATTTTCCAGATCGGGCAAAAACTTGGTATCTAGGGTTTTCATAGGGTTGTCCCAAGCGGTTTTTGGAATTGGATATCCAACCCTAAAATTAAGGGTAGTTTACTGAAGGGCAAAAAGTAAAGTCGATTTTCTCAAAATCGGCTCTAACAATTTTGTTTAAATTTCATTTATAAATATTACAAACCAAATGGCTACTCTCAATATTTCGGCAAAATGAATTTAAGGGCTCCGGTCTGATACTTAAATTATCTTTTTTTATCATATCTCCAAAACTATTTGAGATATTAAATTACTTATCATTACAAATATGTATATCTATTTATAATACAAATATTTTATAAGAAGTATATTATTATAAAGCCAATAACTTTCAAGCTATACGCAAATATATATATTTTTGCCTTCTCAAACACAAAAGGTAAAGTATTGCAACCGTTAAAAAATCTAACCTGAAATGTTGATGGATGTCTCACGACCCCCTGAACCCTGAAAAGTGCTCTTTGCAATTACGTAAATCTGTGTGTCTGTTTAAACATAAAATTAAGAATAGTCTAATAAAGGGCGAAAAGAGATAATGTCGATTTTTTCAAAATCGGCTCAAACAATTTTGATTAAAATTCTTATCTAGGCGCTGATTAAGATTATAAATAAACTGGCTATTTTAATTTTCCAATGAAAATGGCTTTTAGGGTACTTTACAGAAGAAAAAACTACCGTATCTTCGCAACTATTTAAGATATTAAAAAACTTTTCATTGCAAAATTGTAAAACTATTAAAAATAAAAAACTTTTATATGAAATCTTTTTTTTTATAAAACGAACAGTTTCTGAGATATTTGCAAATATATTAATACAATTTTGTGAGCTTTAGTTGTAAAAAGATACTACTTAAATTTTAATTCTCCAATGCCATAGGGTAATTAAATATAAGTAAGTCTCGCTAAGGGTTGATGTTTTTCCTTAAACCTCTTAGGAGAAATATTTGTACAATAATGATCTATCTTTCTCTATTTTAGACTCAATAGTAAATATTTACATTTTTTTATTGGTCAAAATTTTAATACGAAGTGTTGACCCCGTGGACCCAATATTGATCTCTTTTTATCGGTCCAAACATACAAATGAGAACATTAATTCTTTAAAAATAAAAATTATAACATTTAAAACCGGGACTTTAATTTTTTTTTTTTTACATAAGTATAGTGCAATTTATGCTTGGGTTTGCTAGTGTATATTATTTCGTTTCACATATGTTACGAGTTTTAAATAAGTAACTCAATTTTTAAACAATAGAGCGAGAAAGTTGATGCGTAGTTCCGTACAATTTTTGTTATAGCTATATCTAGTAAAACACTTCGTTTCTGTCATGATTAAACATTAGAGGAAAAAATATTGAAATTGGAAAAAAAAATATAATGAAAGTCCTTGAGATTCAAATAAAATAATGGCATGGCAGTATTGACCGAGCCTAATCAAACTAAACAAATTTACCTTATCATTAATCATAAGAAATAATGTTTTAAGTGTTAACATTAAACATCTAATGTGATTACGATAAAGATGAAAAATCAAAGATTATCATATTAAGCCCATGACTATAAGTAATGACACCCGCCTCGGTGGCGTAGTTGCCTAGCGCTAGTCGTGTTGAGCTCGACCGCCGAGGTCGGGGAGATCGAGGTTCGAATCTCGGTCGGGTGAACTGGGGGTGGTTTTTCCTAAATGCGGGTTCACTTCCTATAATTCAACCTTCCCAATTCCCAATCAATTAGCGTAATTATTACTTAAAGCGCGGTTCTAAATAATAATAATATAAGTAATGACATGTCCAACTGTGTGAAACAGTGAAGTGTGTGGTTGAACCCTAGTCATTAAAGTAATAGTTAGGCCTACACATGCGTGTAACAAGAACGACTAGTAAGACCCGGCGACCACACGAAATAGTGGGTTAAGAACATAAACATTTCTATTTCGATAGCCCAGACGGGTGGAAAGACACAATTAACAAACTAGACTGACACCTTAGCTCTGTCGGTAGCGTGTAATAAAGCTTAAATAAGTGCCCAGGGTTCAATTCCCGGTATGGTAAAAACAAAGTATTGATGGCGCGGTACTAAAAATAAACTAACGGCCGAGGGTTGGATGTTGACTGTTCTAGATTTAAGATAGTTTATAAGTGTTGTGTAGATAATCAGTCAATTGAAAAAGTTCCCGTTAAAAACCTAAAGTATTTTTTTTAATAACAAAAACTAGAAGCGCAGTCATAGGCATTAATCAATAAGTTTAGAAAGTCGTAAATTTTTTTGAGGCCTATAGTTCTACCAGCTATCAAACTATTTGTTGCAACAATCCATTCAAGTAACAATTGAGCTCTTATTATTTTTAACCAAAGAGAAATATTATATTTACCGATATATATATATATATAT
>CABFOW010000323.1:66919-78160 GCA_902141385.1 Timema californicum | reverse complement strand
TTTTTTTTTTTTTGCCGATCACAATACTTCTTTCTCCGAGGGGTAGAGAGTGAGTAAAATTTAAAATACACAAATGTTCCAACATCGCTGTTGTCAAATGAATAATGCAGAAAACGATACGTTTTCTCGTTAAAGGATACGCATGTATCTAATATCCCGGTTAAAGCGGCCCTGAAATGATCTCGAAAAAGCCGAATCTTCCCAAATGCTGTATAACCATGGTTCAATCTTTAAAACGACAAACCAATAGAGGTAAACTTTCTCAATTTTCTACCTTACTCATCCCTACCCCCATTGGTGTGAAAACGCAGACACCTCTGACGGGTTGCAAGAGGTAAAGAACTAAAAAAAAGTGTGTTTATAAGCTTTCTGGATACTCAGATAAAAAAAATAGAGCACAAAGTGCATCAAGACGCTTTGTTTAAACGTTGTTTAAAAAAAAAAGTTCACATCAAAACGTAACATTAAAAAAGAACGGAAAGCCTGAAAATGTATAACGGCCGTTATTTGGTGGTTTGGTCCACAAAGATAATCTAAGACTTTTCATTAACGTTCGTCGGCTTTCGCAAGCTAATCACTAAAAAGCATCTTGAAGCACACAAACATGAAGCTTTCTTGAAGCAAACGGGGGTTTCAGAAGAGAAAGATGGAAGGTAAGATCAGCCTTTCGACCCCTCCCCCCCACCTCCCGACCCCAAAACAGTGTTCGCAAGGGAAGAACTTTGGGTCGAGTAATTAGACATTCGAGGCGTTCTTTTGTCTTCTAAGCTGTTAATGATGTGTTTCCTCCAAAGACGTGAGAAAGAGTGGTCGTTCAATGTACTGTATATACTTTCAACGGAGTGGTTAAGGTGGTATAAGGTGTTAACCCGCCTCTTTCACAAAGCCTGCATGACAGTGTATAGTCGGATCGCTCTGGGAACAGCCTTATCTGAGTTGTGAAAGTCTAAATGACAGCGTGTGTAATTTTTTAGTATGGCTTCTGTGTGTGTGTGTGTGTGTGTGCGTGTGTGTGTGAGAGAGAGAGAGAGAGGAAGAGAGAGAGAGAGAGGAAGAGAGAGAGAGAGAGGAAGAGAGTGAGCGTGAGCGTGTGTGAGTGTGTGTGTGAGAGAGAGAGATAGAGAGAGAATGTGTGGAAGAGAGTGGGCGTGTGTCAGTGAGTGAGTGTGTGTGTGTGTGTGTGTGTGTGTGAGAGAGAGAGAGAGAGAGAGAGAGAAAGAGAGTGAGCGTGAGCGTGTGTGAGTGTGTGTGAGAGAGAGAGATAGAGAGAGAATGTGTGGAAGAGAGTGAGCGTGTGTCAGTGAGTGAGTGTGTGTGTGTGTGTATAGGCTACTATACAGGATTAGACAGAATACTATGAACACCAGTATATTGTAGGGAAAACGTGTCGGACTCGTTTGACCATAAGGGATACATTGAACATTGGAAATAATGAGGGGCCGCATTTCAGAAAGTCTAATATGATCACTATCATAAATGGAAATATCACAATTTTAGAAACCTTAATATAACAAAAATAAAATTAAGATTACGTAAAATGTTAAGACTTTTTTTTTGCCATAAATTAGAACGTTTATATTTGCATCAAGTGTGTGCGTGGCTTTAGATTGAAGTCACGTTCAAAATAGATGACAAATGTGTACCGTTAAAGGCGATTGGTCGGGTATTTGTTCCTTTACATGAGATAAAGAATAATTGTATTCGGACAAATATTGCACATATTCGGTGTACAAATCTAATTTTTTTAGGGGGTAGTGAACTTTGGTAAGTAATTAGTAAAATTTAGTAGACCAACCAACCTTGTTTACTAGATTTCACCAAATATCGACCAATTTCCAAATGTCATAAATCTCAAATGTCGTATTTCTACAATAGTTTATATAAATACGTATGAGGCCACATTGTGTGTCGGTTCGTCACAAATTTTTCACAGAAACATGAGCCGCAAGTTTGGCATGCCTGTTGTAAGGGTTGTTTTATTTATGTTGGCTACACTGGAAAGACAAAAGTTACGATTCTCTTTTGTTTTAATATCCTTTCTCTATGCTCTCTGGGTTGTATGCTAGTGTATTACACGTCGCTTTCAGCAGTGGTTAGTTAGTCCGAGAGGTCGGTAAAATGAGATACTTCCAAAGAGGACAAATTGTTGGTGCACATTTAGTAGGAACGACTGTAAGCATAGCAGCGAAACTGTTTAATGTTTCAATAGCAACAGTCCACCCGCTTTCCAACAATGAAAAAGGGTCATTCTTGTTTATGGAGAAAATGACATCTTGTGGCAAAAGTGACGGCTTCCCTGGCAACTGAATACACTCTTCAACACTTAGAACAGAACTTGTATTATTAAAAATATCACAAATTAAGTAAGGTTTTTTTTTCGTCACTCCCCACGCCCCCAATAGCTTACGTAATTTTTTACTAATTGGTAAATTAGATTATTATAATCGTTTAGTTCTTTTTAAACGTAAGGATTGGTAATAAATCAAGTTGTATGAAATTTTAGAATACTATAATTGCAGTAAGTAAATTAAATATAAGTGAAATTTTGCAATTAATATATTTAATTTCTGACCAGTACAAAAATAAATGTTGTTTCACCAAAAAAATTATAAAAAAAACCTTAAGCAAGATGCCTTCCATCCCCCACTAGAAACCCCACCCTTCCTGGTAAAAGAATGTAAGAAAACACTGACCCCACCCGAAAACAAACCTTACGTAATTTAAGGACGGCCCCTAAGTATGGTATGGTATGGTTTAAAAAACGGTATACTCCATTCACGGTAGGAATTACTCTCTGAAAGGTCCTTTTTCCTACCAATATCCTACTATATAATAGATTTCTGGTAGGGAAAAAGGCCTTTCTGAAAACAATTCCTACACTGAACAAACTTTACTTTATTTTTAAAGTAAGGGTCGTAAAACATATTTAAAAAATAGTGTCTAATTTTAGGCACCCCTAGTGTTTAACCAATATTACCTCCCAGCTCATAAACGGAGCCTCCCCGTAGCTAGTTACCAAGAGGGGGAAAGGTGGTTAGAAAGACTAGTTGGACAAAACAGAAATTTGATATGGCATCAAATTTCGCAGCTTCTTTTGACGCGCGCGTGAATACCAGTAAAAATAATGGAAAATAAAGAGAAAAAAGTTATTGAAAACACATCAAATCTGTGGTCACAAGGGTGCAACCGAACGGGATAGAGGTGGGGGTAAGTGAGGGAGGATAAAATAAAATATAAAGTCATCTACGAAAATGCTTCAAAAGACGAAACAAAAGTGAAAGGAGATAATGCGAGCAAAGAGTGTAGTAAAAGGATGTAAGGGGTTGAAAGAGAGGGAGAAGGCCCGGGGGGAAGATAGTAGGATTACAGAAGTTGTTGGAACGCCTCCTGAGGGGGGAGGGGGGGCAAAATGGGAGGGAGAAGAGATAGGGGAAGAGCAATCAATGATAGCGACGAAGGAACCAACCACGGAGAGCAGGTTGCTATTGTAAGATTCTTGTAGGAAGAAAGATCAAGGTGGGGGCGTAAGAAACGCGAGAAAAGGTCAGTATTTTTGCATTTTTATAGCAAAACTTTTTTTTTTTGCCAAAATAAATAAAGTATTGTTCCGATAGAAACAGAGAGTAAAATGTTTATTCAGCGGGTGATATCAACAGTTGTTGAATACCTGTAATGAACATAACGGCATTATATGACAAACTTTTTAAATGAAGAGAAAAAGCTCTCATGAAATTGTAGGCCACCCTTGACAGATATTCAAAAACAATTGAGGTTACCGTGGGGAAAAAAATTAAATATGGTGTCTACTGGAGCAGTATTTTATTTATTTTGGCCGAAGAAAAAGTTTTGTAATAAAAATTGCACAAACACTGAACTTTTCTCGCTTTCCCTTTTATCCCACTTTAAGGAAAATGCAAACTTTTTTTGCGGCCAACATTACTAACATTTTACCATACCACTAGTTAATTTAAATTAATTGAATAAATAACACCTGCACACGGAAATAGAACCCAAAACCTTAAGTTTAAAGTGCTAATGTGCCACCAATTAGCTATCCAGGATTCGTCCCGTCGTCAGACTCATTCGTCATTCATATTTTAGGAATAAGTCTGTGATGGACTTTGGTCGCTCATATTTAGCTAACAATTCCCACACCTCCATCACAGACTCAGCCTTAAACTTCGAGCTAAGATAATTGGAGCGTTAAGCCAATCGTCCTGGGTTTGATACCCGTGTCCAGGTGTCACTTTTCAACTAATATACTCAAATTAATTTAATTGTGGTCCCCTTTCATCCGGACATTAGCGTAATTACAATTATTTGCCATATGTGTGTTAATATCCACTATGTCATTAGTGTTATTTCATAATAATCTGTCTATCAAAAGTAACAGCTACAGATCAAATTACTTTACGTAAGAATATATTAAAATGGTTTTAGTAGCTTTAGTTAGTCAGATTCCCTTACAGGATATATACTAACTTATTTAAGAGCGTGCATCACATACCAGTCAACTCTGTGATATATTCAGCTTGAAATAGTAAATTTACACCAACACTATTGCACGCGGATCATTTATTATTAAACATTAATGGAGACAAGGAGTTATTAGAAGTTCCTGGTACTGAACACTGTTGAAATATTAAATGATATTTGGATAAAAGATGCATTGAAACGGCCGTTTTTGACCATTTTAAAATGGCTCCACAGATAAGCAATGTGCACAAATCTTCATTCTATCATAATAGACACATACTATATTTATTAACGAGAAACTTTGTCGCTTTGTCCCCCATCGTCATCACGGAAAATTTCGAGTAATCATCCAAATACGAATGCACTGCACACATTTCTGGTAACATCGTAGGTGTTTTCTCTTCCCTTCTACTCCCATACCTCGCGCGAGCCGGGAGCCGAGTTGGGCCTGCTATGACGGACGCTCTTAAAACATATTTCATGAAATGTTTCATGGCCTGTACATATATATTTAAGAAAAAAGTGAGAGAGAGATAATAAAACAAGTAAGAAAGAATGCCCACCAACTTCCGTGACACTAAGTTGCCCCTCGTGTTACATTATTTTCAAAAATTGAAAAAAAAAGAAGTGTAGTATGTAGTTTGCTTTTATTAAGCAAGTGAATATTAACTTTTTAAACTAAAGTGTTAATTTTAGAATAATTACTATTATTATTTGCACCGAATCTGACTACCCGTTCGTGCTATACGCACTTCCGGTTATTAATCGTGTAATTGTTTTGGGCCACACCCTGTATAAACAAAATACTATTTTACCTGCACAATGAACTTGGCTAACACAACATTTATTACCTAACTAAATACTAATTTCAACACCAAAATAGAATTTCGTTACATTTTCACTACTTTCATGATTGGTAGACTACCTGTCTCAACCAACAGAATCCTATTATGCGTTCCTTACAAACAACTCCTGTAAAATTTGGAGTCCAATTTTCATATAAAGAGACTTCTTTATCTGAGAGCTGGAGAAGCTTTTTTTATCGACGCGTTTCATAGCTTGATTTTGGTTTTAAAAAAAAAGTGTATAAAACTTAAGCCTTTTTATTTTACGTCAATATTGATAATATTTTACTGTATTATTTGAGCTATTTAGGTATTGAAAATGTCTATCAAAAGTGACAGCTGCATATAACGTGACTTAATGTCTGAATATATTACAATTGTTTTAGTAGCTTTAGTAACTATAGAATGATTTTGGTAGGAAGAACAGTAGAAGTTAGTTACTAAAGTTACCAAAACAATTTTAATAGATTCATACATCAAGTTATGTTTGGTAAAATGTTATCAAAGTTGACCACAATAAAATATGATTGAATTTTCTCTACTGTTCTTCCAACAAAAATCAGGGTATACCATATATTGTTCTTCCTACCGAAATCGGTGATCACCTGTTCACTGAGTGTTCAGAGCATACACACTAGAAAATTTACTAGGTCTACTTTTGCGCATCAGACCCCTTAGCTTAGTCGGTAGCGTGTCTACCTACTGAGATAAGAGTCCCGGGTTTGATTCCTGGCATGGCCAACAAATATATCATTGATGAAATGTGGGTTTTCCCTTTCTCATTAATGAGTTAACGGCCGGGGACTAGATGTTGTGTCTGTTCTAAATTTAAGATAGTTTACAAGTCATGTGTTGATGTCATCAGTCGATTCAGAAAATGTATTTTAAAATACCTCAAATAATAATAATAATTTCGTATATTTATACGTCAAGCCTTGTGGTTTCTGTAACTTTTAATATATCGTATATTATGACAAATACAAATAATATATATAGTAAAATATTGTCTGTGTTGACCACCAAAAAAAAAGTGTTTCATATTCAAATTGGACTACATACCATAATTGGTTAAGTAGGTACAGAAAGCGCACAGATCGAATATCTGTACCTACTTTGGAGTATATCTGAAGCGCACAAGGTAGGTGCATCAAAAGTGCACCATCGTTTGTAGTCTCTGAGCCCCATATGGCAACACCAATTGTTAGTTCGTTCACGAATGACACATCTCTATTTCAATTTGATTTGCATTGTGTTTGCACCTTAACTAACTTAAGCCTGTAGTTTTATTATTTTATTGTAAGTATTGCAAAGTGTAAGAGGGTTCTTTAACAATAAGTTATATAACCCGAACGGGTAGTAAGACGCGGTGCTAATAATAATAATAATAATAATAATAATTTTACAATAAGTGTTTCCACGTTATGCAGTTGTTGTTTTTTTACTTGTGAGATTTTGATTTATATCTTTTTACGTTTTTAATATATCAGGTTTATTCTTCTTGTACGCTTTCTATGTTCTCCAACCATGATGTTTCAAATCAAATCAAATCAAATCAAAGAAGAAGAAAAAGCTCTGAGGTGTGAGTCCGCAAGCAAGCTATACTGACCAAGTGGCACCCGCTGTTTGCGATAGTAGTACTAACATTTGAGGATAGAGGGTGTCATGGGGTCAACACAACGAGCCCGTTAGTATCAGTTTTATAGACCGGAGCTGCTACTTTTTAAAAAAATTCGAATAGCTGAGCTTAGCCCCATTTCAAACCCATTGCCTCATGGATAAATTGTGGAAGTAACGAGGATTGAACCCAAGATTTCTGTATCTGTAGCCGGGAACTCTTGACTACTAGACCATAGATGTAGTATATCCAAAGAATTTACCTAAAAATGCAAAGCAGCCCTTCCCGTCGGATAGTAGAGAGGTTCCTATTTGTGAGGGGGGGGGGCGGTAATGGAGGGAGAGAGAGGGGTCTGCGAGATTCGATTCGCATCTCTAGAGAGGAACGATGCCTGATCCATGCTGACAGTTTTAAGTGTAAGCTCTCTTAGGCTTACGTCCTCGGAGAGTTCCATTAACGAGGCCCTGAACACGATGGTCTCCCTTCTCTGATGCTTACACTCCCCCTTTCCCTACCGCCCCCCCCCACCCCCCGCTCTCCACCGCTCTTCAACCAATCATTGTAGATTAGGTTACATAAACAGCTCGTATGGTACTCTACGAGAACAGACTTTCGACCATGTGCAGACAATTTGGACAATTTATCAGTCAGTGCAACCATGGAAAAAAAAATTGTATGGTGCACCGAACAGACTTGCTCGCTTCTTTATCTATATTATACTGAGGCTATAGCTCGTAATATATGTGAAACTAAATAATATACACTGTTACAGAAACATAATAAAAAACTATAGTAGCAGCTATGTTCACCAAAGAACATAATTTATTTCCCAGACCTCAAAAACTCAGAGATTGGTTCAAACAAAATCTGTTTCAAATAAGAAAAGTTTTTAATTTTCAATATTATTAAAACTTTGCCATGATAAGTTATTTAATATCACAAAGAGTGAAGGAGATATAATCATAATTTGAGATAACCGCTTGTGTAAAGTATCCTCCAAGTCATTTTACTGGAAAATTTGATACGTCATTTTGTTCATAATGTTAAAAAGTGCTCTGATACGAAGTTTAATTATATCATGAGAGAAATATTTCCAGAAAATCAATTTTTTTTTTCCTTTAAGCAAACTACCATTAATTTTAGGGCTGAATATGAAATTCCAAAATCTCATCGGGGGGGGGGAACCTTATGAAAACCCTAAATACCAAGATTTAGCCCAATCGGTAAAATGGTTTATGCTCTAGAGTCTAGGTCAATGTATCGTTCACGGTAGGAGTTTACCTCTGAAAGGCCTTTTTCCCTACCAGAAATCTATTATATAGTAGGATATTGGTAGGAAAAAAGACCTTTCAGAGGTAAACTCCTATCGTGAATGAAGTATACAGACAGACAGACGGCATCGTAAAAAAAACCTCTTTTAGGTTTCAGGGAGTCATGAAATGTCGATATCCATCAAAATCTCGGATTCGATTTGTTTGACAATCACAATACTTTCTCTACCCGAGGGATCGTGAGAAAATAAAAATTAAGAGATTTGATTAATATAATAATTTAATTGTGTTTGTTGATTACAAGCAGGGTAAATTTGATTTATTTATTAAAAAAGAAGCAATTTTTATATATTCTCTTAAGTATTACTACATACACATCTAGTTACACCCTATCTCGAGCTGGTTTTATCCAGTCCACCTCATTACACCCTATCCCTGTCTTGAGCTAGTTCTATCCAGTCCACCTCATTACACCCTATCCCTGTCTAGAGCTAGTTCTATCCAGTCCACCTCATCACTCCGTATCCCTATCTTGAGCTAGTTCTATCCAATCCACCTCATCACACCCTATTCCTATCTTGAGCTAGTACTATCCAGTCCACCTCATTACACACTATACCTAGCTTGAGCTAGTACTATCCAATCCACCTCATCACACCATATTCCTATCTTGAGCTAGTACTATCCAGTCCATCTCATTACACACTATCCCTATCTTGAGCTAGTTCTATCCAATCCACCTCATCACACCCTATTCCTATCTTGAGCTAGTACTATCCAGTCCACCTCATTACACACTATCCCTAGCTTGAGCTAGTGCTATCCAATCCACCTCATTACACCTTATCCCTATCTTGAACCAGTTATATCGAGGCCACCTGTTTACACTCTATCCACCCTATCCCTATATTAAGCTAGTTCTATCCAGTCCATCTCATCACACCCTATCCCTGTCTTGAGCTAGTTCTATCCAGTCCACCTCATTACACTCTATCCCTATCTTGAGTTAGTTCTATCCAGTCCACCTCATTACACATTATCTCTTTCAGGTCCATTCAAATGTTATCTTCCAGCCTGTGTCTAGGTATTTCCAATAGTCTCTTCCAATTGTTTTTATCAGTGCTGTGTGTTTCTTGATGGGATATTTAAATTATGGTGAGAGCTCAACATGCACGCGACTTACCCCCGAGGGGGAGAAGGACCCCCCACCCCTCCCTATACATTTATATATTCAATTTTGACAAACACATTTATTTATACATAGATAGAGCGCTATCTATATGTATAGCACATCAAAATTGAATTTTGTGTAACCTTATAACGTATCCCCCCCCCCTATGGAGGCATTATTTGTGTATCTCAATGAACTAACACTGTGAGAGACTCTGATTACACCCGGAGACGGGATGAGGCACGCCTGGTCGGTGTAATTGCTGGTCACTGAACTCTAGAGGGTTGGGGGGTGTTATGTATGAACATCCCGCCCTCCTAGCAAACAGGGGCGGCAGAGGGTAGTAATCGAACAGAAGACTGGCACCACCCATATACACACAGGGCGGTCCCCAAACTGCAAACAACCCTCCTTTCTTCCCTTTCAAACATTCCCATGGATTGTTTCTGATATTAAAAAAAAACTCTCTACTTTGTATGAAAAATTTAAAAAAAATATTCAGCTTGTCTTGAAAAAAAGATTATTTTTTTTAAATTAAGATTTTTTTAAATTTTAAGTGCACTTTCTGAACCGACTGATTATATCAGAATACAATTTATACTTTAGCTTTAATCTAAAACGGACACAGCATCCAATCTCCAGATCGTTAATTAATCAATTGTAAAAGGGGAAAGCCACATTTCACCAATGATAAATTTTTCGGCGATGCTGGGAATCGAACCCGGGGCGCCATTAGCTCAGTAGGCATACACGCTACCGACTGAATTAAGGTGGCGAACAGAATAAGATAAGTAACTATTTCTCACATACCCTGGTTTACATGTGTACTAATTGACAAGCTCGTCTAGTCTGGTTTGCCGATAAAGGGACGAACAAGGTTCGAATCCCAGTCTGGTTTATTGGGGGTGGTTTTTCATATATGTTTTTCCCTTCCATCCCTAGTAAATTAAGGTAGTTTTACTCTTAATTATACATTACTTATTCCTAATCAGTACCGTACTTAAATGCTTATATATCGGACGGATAGTAAGACGCGGAGAAAAAAACCTTATTATTTAAAGGGTTCTGTTTATTTCTTAGACGTTTTATTATTATTATTATTATTATTATTATTATTATTATTAAACAACGCGTCTTACTACCCGTTCAGGTTATACGCTTTTAAGTACTAATTACGCTATTTGATTAGGAATTGGGAAGGTTGAATTAGAGGAAGTTAACCCGCATTTGCGTAGAGGGAGAGTGGAAAACTATTTAGGAACAACCCCCACCCCCAGTTCACCCGAGCGAGTTTCGAACCTCGATCTCTCCGTCCTCAGCAGTCTAGCTTAACACGAAACTAGCGTGTTAGCCAACTACGCCACAGAGGTGGGTTTTGTTAATATTAACTATTTCATGCTACCCGTCCAGCCCATACTCATATTCGCCCTAATAAAGTAGGGGTGAGGAGGGTAAAATTTAGAGAAAATGTACCTTAATTTGTGTAAAGAGAGATTGGCCAATGACTGAAGAAAAAAAGACACCTCAGTACATCCCACTGGGATTCAAGCCCCAACCTCCACGTCTCAGTAAAATCAGATTAGACGCAACCGACACCTTTATCCACGTGTCAACCAATGCCAATGAAATGTATTCATCAAAGTAAAATATCTATATTATTAATTTTACCGAAATAAGTTATATGCTTTAAATTTAATTTGTGACTAAAATTATGCACATGATTAGTACTTTAATATGATATTGAAAGTTAAACGTACTCTTTCTAAACACACATCCATACCAGTTGTAATTCAGATCGAGGCGTCAGTGTCGTTTCGTTCTGGTTTATCGGTGACTAGACCCCTTCCCCCTTGCTGCCCCCCC
>CABFOW010000323.1:9174-66851 GCA_902141385.1 Timema californicum | reverse complement strand
CGCATTATTATTTTCAACACACATATTGAAGAATCATCATAGACTCTACCATAAAGTATGAGTGATTATCAACATTTTTATGAGGAATAAATTAAATTTTCAAAATAAAATTTAGCCTATGTTACTCGCTGATAATGTAGCTTTATATTGGTGAAATAATTTTTTAAATCGGTCCAGTAGTTTTTGAGTTTATCCATTACAAAAAAAAAATCTTCTTTATATTAGTGTAGATGGGGATGTAGAGATTTTAATTAGGCCCGGGTGTTTTAAGGACGTCTTACTTAAGTTTTTTTTTTCCACTTTCCCTCAACACAAATTCGGGTATAATTTATTGTCAATTTTGGAAGGGAGAGCTTTCACAGCAAACAATTTGTTTTAACCAAAGATTTTCTTTGACCCGTTTTTACATCTTTGCTGGTTGTCTGCTACCACCAATTCTATGGCGAATTGACTTAAGTAAGCCGAAGAGCATGGAATAAAATATAAATAATTCAAAAATAAGATCCATTTTGTCAAAAAAATAATTGATAAATATTCTATTATATAGTATATATATTAAATACAATATAATTAAAATAAATTAACTAAAACTAGTTTCATCCTAATAGAGAATAATCCCCTATCTAATTATATAATTACAAACGTACTAACGAACCAATTTGAAAGGCTACGAGCCAAGAATTAAAACCCAAAGAAGAAAGAGTTTTTTTAGATTGTTTTTTTTTATTTACGAGTTTCTCAATGTTACTTCTCCAACGTAATGATATAACAAGGTCTACTACAGTATAATATAATATCTTGCTTCTTTACATGTTATGAAAACTTCAAGCAGTGGCTAATTAGACTATACGAGAGTTTATTGAAGTATAGAGAAGAATGATACAAAGAATAAATAGAGTCTCGGTTTATAACTATATACAACACATAAAAATGGAGGATGCACCCCCTTTAAATATATTGCGTTCTTAACTAAAAAGGTGCATGATTAAGAGTTAAAATATTATTTTTACTGTAACAAAATTAATAAAGTTTGTTCATATATGCATAGTTTCATAAAAAATGTAAAAAAAAACATTCCAGCACCAGCGAAGGCTTACTGGTTTATGCATATAAATAATTTGTTATTTGAAACAAAATGAATAAAATTAACTTTGCAGAAATGTGTGTAATAACGTTACTTAAAAAAAGGGTTAAATTTAAATAAATTCTAATTTTAGAGCTTTATAAACAAATATTTGATCCACTACTGTAGTCTGTTAGTCATGTCAAACTCATTTGATCAAATGGGACACATTGAATATTTAAATAATGATGTGGCCGTATTTATCACAAAATTACTAATTTTTTTTAGCACCACGTCTTACTAACCGTTTGGGTTATACGCTTAAGTACTAATTACACTAATGGTTTTTAGGGATTAGGAAGGTTATATTAAGAGTAAGTGTATCCGAATTTGAGTGGAGGGAGAGTGGAAAACCATTTTGGATATACTACTCTCAGTACACCCGAATGAGATTTGAAACTCCTCCCCGTCATCGACAGTCTAGTCTAATGCGAGATTATCGCGTTGGACCATGCGGCCACCGAAGAGAGTAGTTAAATAGTATGAATAGCTTAATTAAAAAGAATACTAGCTTAGTAGGCCTATCAGAAAATAATAAATAATTTGATACCTTTTATTCGCAGCAATAGTATGATTATCGTGCTGTAAGTTTTGTGCTAATTTCACTTTCTTGTTGAATTGTGTGTGTCCGTAAGCCACGACCTTTGAGGTGTTTGGTTCCAAAATACTTGTGTGCTGTCAAACACTGAACATATTGCCTCCACCCCCCACCCCAAATTCAACAACTTTTGGGAAATGATTCATGTCCAACAACAAAAAACAGTACAAATGTGGTATACCAATCTCATATTGTTCCACATTATTCTAACTTAACAATTTATTTTTGACAATTTGTATTTCTACGACGTTAATAAGAATCGTGTATAATGGTTAAATATTTCATAAAACGGTCTAAAGGATGCACAAAATCATAACATATGGCCCGCAAATTTGTCAGTCAATGCCTAAACATAAAAAATATTGGAATCTTAAAATTACTAAAAGCTACAAACCAAATTATGTTCTGGATAACTTTAAATTTCTTCAAAAGCGATTCTACAAGAGCTAAGGACAGAGTTTTAGTAACAAAACTTTTTTTTGTCAAAATAAATAAAATAATTCTCCAGTAGAAACAAAGAGCACTATTATCTTCAGCTGGTGATATTAACCGTTCTTGAATATCTGTCAAGGATGTCCTGGAATTTAATGATAAGTTTTCCTCTTCTTTTAAAACGTTCTTCATCTAACTCCGCTATGCTCATGAAGGATATTCGACAAATTCTGAGGTCATCATGTGAATAAAATTAAACTGAATGTTTCTACAGGAACAATAATCTATTTGTTTTTATCAAAAAAAGTTTTGTGTAAAGATTGCAAAAACACTTATCTTTTCTCGCGTTCCCTATATTTCCATCTTAAATTTTGGATTTTACTGTTGGGACACTTCTTCTTGAAACACCATAGGATGAACCTTCCCTTTCTTCTTAACACCCCTAAAGAAAATGATTAGGGTACGGTCCAGCAATAACAGGGGATGAAGAGGAAGGGGGCCTGCCGTGTATACCCTTTTAACGTAAATATGCATTTCTTCAAAAGGGGGGGAGAAAAATTCCTACTTCCCCTCCCTTGGTATTGATTTTCTTCAGTCATCTTTGCACCAACACCCACCACCGATGCTCGCCGACCTACGGATCACAGCACTGTCAGCAAGATACGGAGAGAGGACCGCCCCAAACCCTCTTAACCCTCTCACAATACGCCAACCCCATCCCCTTACGTTACTACAGCTCTCGAAACCTAAGGCCTTCACCCCCCTACCACCACTTTCTACTCCCGTTAACACCCCTTCCCCAAGAGTTCCACGTGCGCCACTGAGTGCACAGCATCGCGTTACACACACGTCACAGCGTTTTCAATGGCGATATTAACGAACCAGTGGATGGGAGGGAGATAGGGCGCTGTCATGTTAAATACATAGTGTTCCCTGAGGTGTGTCGTGTTCTGGCAGATACCGTCCTTTCAACTAGATAATCGTATAGTTAAATACAACAAGAGTTTTAACAAGGCCGTAACTATCACGTTAAAATACATAAGGGTATGGATAAAACAAAACAAGAGTTTTAACAAGTAGAGCGTAACTGTCATATGAAATATATATAGTTCTCCGTGAGCTGTCCTATTGTAGATACAGTCCTTCTGGTAGATAGGCGATTTTTAGAATCTTTTCAAGCAATATTTCAACGAAATATTTAATATGACAAGTGTAGGCCTAAACTGTGTCATCCATAATCTCATCCGTATCTACATTTTGGTAGCAAAACGTTCTCAAACAATATGGATTAACTGGAGCATTAGTGGAGATGGGGGAAAAAAACTCCGTGGCGTGAGTCCGTAAGAGAGCTATACCAAAATCTGGTTTAGAAAACTGAGATTGATTGCCGGAGGGCTCATTGTGCTGACCTCATGACACGCTATATCCGCAAATGTTGGCAGTATCTTCTTCTGCGGTGGTGGCCACTCGGTCGGTATGGCGCAGTATTAGAACTAATAAATATTGAATGAAATATAAGAAAGTGTTCAATTAAGACCTCTGCCAATATTGGTGACAGCTCGTTATTATAAATTATCTTGCATTATTATTATTATTATTATTATTATAACTGCGTCTTACTACCCGTTCGGGTTATACGCACTTACGCTAACGTGTAATGTTAAGGTGATTGTGAGATGAAATGGAGGACCTACAGTTTAACGTGGGATCCGAACCACGGTGGAGGCCTGACATTCCCCACATTCACAATTTGTGATTAATACAAGTATTTTCAGAGGTAAAGGAAGGGTTTGGGAATCAGATAAATCTGTGCCGGGACAGATTGAACCTCAGACACTAAACATAGAAGTCCGACACTTTACCCCTAGACCTCCAGGTTACCAATCATCTTGTAAGTCGTAGTAATAAATCAGGAACAGTTTAAAGTGATTTAATTGAAAATAAGGTTATTTTCCTTTAATATAGCATAGCTATAGTGTATTCACAATTTATATTCAGTCAATGATAATCATTAAACTACTTTGAAAAATATGTTTGGACCTTACTTATTGAAAACATAATGTACAACACCATGTCAAATAAACAAAAATATTCTATAAATACTCGTATAGTTCAAAATCTATACATATGGTGATCAGGCTTATACATTAAGCTGTAAAACTCGCTTTTACATTAATTTTTTCTAAAAAGATCTTACTACTTAAATGGAACTAATGTAATCGAGATTTCCCAAGTTTTAAAGTCACACTTTGATTAAATTCATCCTAAGAGTTTAAGGTGGGAGTGTAGGTAGCTTGAATTAGGAGAAATGTTTTTTGCAGTTTTTTCACAAACTTTTTTTTGCCAAAAACAAATAAAATATTGCTCCAGTAAAAATGTATTTTAGTTTATTCACACGTTGACATCAACAAGTTGTTGAATATCTGTCATGATTATAGCAGTATTGGATGACAACCTTTTAAATGAAGAGAAAAAGTTGTCATTAAATTCCAAGACATCCTTGAGAGATATTCAAAAACTATTGATATCACCATGTGAAGAAAATTAAACTTAAACTATTACGTTTCTATTGGCAAATGATTTGATTTAGTTTGACCAAAAATATTTGGATTTTTTCATATAGGAACTTCAAAAAAATACTACCCTTAACTCGTGCCCTACTCTTCCACCTTAACACCAAATATATTATCAAGCTATCAATCCCGCAAGGCGTTGCCCGTGATCCATTGTGGTATAAGAATTATATAAGACTACCCCACCCCACCTCCCGCCATGGTGCTCTATTCCAAACGGAAACGTTATCTCTGAAACGTATTTCTAAACCAGATTTTTTTAAATATTTTCTTCAAAAGTTTGTTAAAAATAGCCTGATTAAAAAGCTAATTAAAAATTTAAAAATCTTGCTTAGAGGTGCATTCGGACTCCCTTCCATCCACCTATGTTAAAAATTTCGGATCTCTGCGCGCCGTAAATTTGGCTGGGCGTCGCACACAAACATACACACACAGACAAACACTTCCTTTTATTACTATTATTATTATTATTATTATTATTATTATTATTATATATAAGATGAGTCACAATAAAACCATAAAGGGAATCCAGTTCTCTTCTCACATTCTCATATTGACTCCAGCGCTTGATGGTTTGGTGCGAAAAGTTTCCCTAACTTTGGGGTTTCCACAGTCTACTGTTAATTTTTTGTATCAGTATCATTATATTTTATCTAAATTTTGTATGTATGATAAATTTAAATTAACAAAATACTTTTATTCATCCCTTGTTCAGGTTATACGCATACGATACTTCCTCTGATAGGATAGAGGATGTGGACAGAAACATTTTAGATGTACAGTGTAACCAGACTAATTCGAACTTCCGTAATTAGAAATCGTCTTTAATCGAATTTTTCACCCGGTCTCGTGAATTTTGTAATAAAACAATATTAAAGAAAATCGTGGATAGTTCGAATTTCGTTTTGGTTAATTCGAACTTTTAGTAAGTTGCAATGTACTGTGCAGTATTGTTTTCCTACTTCTAGTTGTGGCGCCGTGTTGTTCTATTTTTGGAAACAGGGGAGGCGACGTTGGAATGCGGTCAATGCTCTTCTTTAGGCCTCTCCTCCTCCCACGCTCACCCATACAGTTTTGTACTCCTTTAGTCAAGGTCAAACCTCTCGAGCGGTTCCGTGCGCTGTGCTTAGTGATTCGGCCGTAGCGATATTCTTGTGACGTGCGAGTTTATTTTTGTTTTGTTGTTTAATTTTTGCTTTTGTTTAGTACATACAGTACAGTAGAATTTGTGTGTGTGTATTGTGATGGCACTGTTTAAGCCACAGTCCTATCAATCATTAACTTTGGCCGAAAGAGTAGCGATGATAAAGGAAGAGTAAAAGGGAATTCCTTTAAAAAAACTTATTTAATTTGAAATTTTGGATAATTTGAATTTTTTCCTTGTACCTTCAAGTTCGATTTATCCTGGTTCCAATGTGATATACTCGCATTTGGGTGAAAGGAAAGTGGGAAACCATTTATGAAAAAACACCCTCAGTAGAACCTATCGAGATTCTAACCAAGATTTACCCGTTATAAGCAGGCCAATCTAACACGAGAGTGACGCCTGGGACTATTCGGCCACTGAAGCGAGTTATCTACTATAAAAATAAATACAACTAATTAATATGGACGAATAAACGTAAGACATGATTGCACTTGATCTTAGACACATAAAGGCATAAAAAATCCCGAAAAATATTTATTTTTTTGTCTATAATTCTACTATATTTTTATAAAATGTTTATATCACGTACATCAAAAGCAACTACTTTATTCCTGCAGTAGCTCATGCAAATAATACCTTCATTCCCGAAACGAAAATAACTTGAAGTTAAAAGAAACCTCAGCACCGTGGAGGTAAGGAAGATAGATGAGAATATCGACAGAAAGGTGTGGACTTGGCATTGATACAAAATGTAAAAATCTAGAACGTAAATATGTTTTTCAAACATGAAGATGGAAACAAGAAGGGGGAGGGGGAGAAACTTATATAATTTGCATGCATGATCCATCAATCAAGATTAATCAACATTCATATTTCAAGATACGCATCGATTCCCAACGATTGAGTTTTCAAACCTACCAATTTTTACCAAGGGCATTTAATATTTCAAAACTAATTCGGGATAGGTGAAATATCAAAATGTTATCATACCAGTGGCGCACCCAGCATTATGACGCGGGGGGGGAGGGAGGGGGGGGGCTATTTGAAACGTCACTCGAAGGAGGAGTTACAAATAAAAATACAAAAGTTAACGAAAACTTTGTTTGAATAGACTAGGCTTATAGACTTTATTATTATTATTATTATTAGCACCGCGTCTTACTACCCGTTCGGACTATACGCACTTACGCTAATGTGTAATGGTAGGGTGATTGTAAGATGAAATGGAGGACCTACAGTTTAACGTGGGATCCGAACCACAGTGGAGGCCCGACATTCCCCACATTCACAATTTGTAATTAATACACGCCTTGTCAGAGGTGAAGGAAGGGTTTGGTAATCAGATAAATCTGTGCCAGGTACGAGGATTGAAACCCAGACCCCCAGCACAGAAGTCTGACACCTTATCCCTAGACCGCCAGGTAACCATTATAGACTCAACTTATCGATAGACGAGAGTGTGCGGCGATACCCTCATTTTGATGACTAATGAACAAACTAATATTTTTAAAAGGAGACAAAAAAAAATCTTTCGAATTATTCAGAATCCAACACAGGAGAGCACGTTGTAATTGATCACCTGTGTTGAGGGTTTGAGAAGCATGGACAGCAATGGTTGGGAATGGGTGTTCCGAATAAGAGTTACAGAACTTTGAACTTTATAAAAATAAAGCAAGCTTTTAAAAAAAACACTTAGGCCAATTTTAAAAATAAACTATTTAAAAACTCACTTTCCAAAATAATAAGATTTGACACTTCAACGCTTTAATGAAAAATTTCTTCTCGTTCTTTTTCTATCTTTCTTTTCTTAATTTTTTTGGCGTAGGTGGTGGAGGGGCAGCTTGAGCCCCCTCGGTCCTTTCTACGTGTGCGTCACTGCTCCCCACTCTAAGTGCAACCATATAAACCAAGAAAGGAATAGTTCAGAATGTCTACACCCCAGATACAGAATTATACAGACTCTTTTATACATGATTATACAGATTCTTTAATACCTTAAATAAACTAACTCGCCCACTTCGATAGTCGAATAGGTCTAAGAGGGGGTCGGGGGGGGGGACATTTTGGCATTGGAAGGACGCATGTCACTGCAAAAAATAAATCCTCAAAAAAACCGTTAACTTCATAACGTGTAGTAAATTTTATCAAAATTATAAAGATGTAAGTTAATTTATTATATATATATATAATAATGTAATAACGTATTAGATACATTATTAATTCTTTTTTTCGAGTCTGTTCTCCATGGATCTTGATTCATCTTTAAATCCAGGTGTAAATATGCAGTGTACAAGCATGCTTAAAATAATACATCAGTACGTAAAAAGAACTATAAAAATCAATTACAGTAGTAGTAATTATAAAGAGTACGAGTTGGATGTATGGGACAGTATGTAAAAGTGAGTTAACGCCAACATGGTTTTATAACGTGGGTTTGTCCGGAGAAACTCAAGAGCAAGGTTAATGCGGTTAGAATGAGATATCAGAGAAACGAATGTGGAAGAAATCGTATGGACGGTCAATCATGAAGGGGTGCTGAAAGAGTGCGGTTTGAAAGGTAATCCAATAGGTAAATGCGAAAGAAGTGTCTTACTTTGGATTGGGCATGTTGAGAGGATGAGTAGGTATGGATCGAGTGACGAAGCAAATATATGAAGGTAGAGTGTGTAGATCAAAAAGATAGGGTAGGGCCATATAAAACGCGGCTAAATGATTTAGATGAATGTGTGAAAGAGATAAATATTAGGAATTTTAAGATTAAAAGATAATGTAGGCCCTAAGACTCGGTGTATGGATGTTGTTGATGCGAAGGGCGTATGCAAGGATAGGGAAGTGTGGAGAAAGTTAGTGAGGATGGATAAGTATGGAGTTTTTTTTAGATATATACAGTTTCTTGTCCACCCCATTTGGGAATGGCGTGATTAGGTATATATGTATATATGGTGGGTACAGTAACCCCAATAGCTTCTTTGGTTGCTGACTGACAGCTCACAGTTGACTTCTGACAGTCAACATTTAGGTATATACCTAAATTTTGACTGTCAGAAGTGACAGCTGTTAAACACATGTTTTTGCATATCATATGGTTGGGCGTAGGGATACTTAATTGGGTCCGGTAGCTTTTCAAAGCCGTCAGCTGTGAGCTGTCAGTCAGCACCAAAGAAGCCATGGGGCTACCATATGTATAAAAGGTTTAATTTATAATAATGTAATAAATACCCTATATTTGTAAATAATATGTGTGTCCCCTAAAGTTCAAAATAAATCAGTTTCACCCCTACACCCTAAAGCTGTAAATCATAAACGTGTCCGCCCCACCCCTTTATCCCACGAGTTATAAAGTCGAGCACGATCATAAATAAATTTGTTGATAACTCTACTTTTGAAATTATATAACAATGGTGAGTAAAATGTTTTATCAGGTTAAGTTATTCGCCCAGGTTATACCTTGGAGGTTGTCTATACGTCATAACCGTAATGAGATGATGTGATGATAGTGAATATAAAGTTTATTATTATTATTATTAGCACCGCGTCTTACTACCCGTTCGGGTTGTACGCACTTACGCTAATGTGTAATGGTAGGGTGATTGTGAGATGAAATGGAGGACCTACAGTTTAACGTGGAATCCGAACCACGGTGGAGGTCTGGCATTCCCCACATTCACAAGATGTCTTGTCAGAGGTGAAGGAAAGGTTTGGTAATCAGATAAATGTATGCCGGGACCGGGGATTAAACCCCGGCCGCCAGCATAGAAGTCTGACACCTTAACCCTAGACCGCCAGGTCACCCAATATAAAGTTGTGGAGCCAGCATGAGACTTAACCTACCTTAAGCCTAATTAACAAGAGCCTGGTGGCCGTCAGGATTATTCCCCTTAAGTAAAAAATACCCAAGCTACCAGCTCG
Source organism: Timema californicum (assembly GCA_902141385.1). NCBI lineage: Eukaryota > Metazoa > Arthropoda > Insecta > Phasmatodea > Timematidae > Timema > Timema californicum. Next base: position 57,069 of record CABFOW010000323.1, on the reverse strand, counting down.
GAATCGAGCCCAGGAACCCTAAGCTCGTAGCCAAGTGCACTGACGACTACATTTTTTTTTTAAATCCCTTACTGTTTCCAGCCTGTGGCCTGGGTCAGTTTTTTATTCAAGACATATATTTTCCACTACCGTCTGGCTAGGCCTGTCGTAGCTTCATATGTCTTATAATCTATCTTAAGACTAGGACAGGCACAAAATCCAGTCTCCGGCTGTCATTTTATCAATGTGAAAGGGTAAACCAATATTTTAATCTGTGATAAATTTTCTGCCATACCGGGAATCGAGCCCGGGACCCTTAGCTCAGTAAGATGACAACCACACCAAGGGTCGTTTATAACATATGGGTCCCGGCAAAGATTTATCTGATTACCAAACCCCTCCTTTCACCTCTGACAAGACATCTTGTGAATGTGGGGAATGCCAGGCCTCCACCGTGGTTCGGATTCCACGTTAAGCTTTAGGTTCTTCATTTCATCTCACAATCACCCTACCATTACACATTAGCGTAAGTGCGTACAACCCGAACGGGTAGTAAGACGCGGTGATGATAATAATAATAATAATTTAACATATGATAGTTTAATAGGTTTAAAGATTGATAAAACTCCGAAGGAAAATATCTTCAATGAATAATACATTATTTAATTCACGGTAAGGTGCATTCCAATTCAACGAGTTCATACACCAAGGCCATCTCTAGCAGACACAAGGTACTTGGCAAACTTCATTTGTGCCCCTCTACCCCCCATATTTATCTGCCCCGCCCTTCAAACCCGCCAACAAATATAAAAAATATATAATTTTTGTTTCATTTTATGACAGTAGTTTGCATCTATATACCAATTTTCAGCCGTATAAATATCGGGAAATCTCCTAAAAGGTAAATAAACTAATAATTAATGCTAGAAGGCGTGTTTTTAAACATATACGGGTTGATTTCTCCCCAATCCTTCATTGGGTTTTTTTCCCAGTGAATTTTATATGTATAGAGGTACAAGGAGCAACTTTGCCAAGTTTGAATTAAATCGGTTAATGCGTTCAGAAGTTATCGTGAGACATCTCCACCATAGACAGACAAATGCAAATCGCTGGAGTTAAAAACGGAGAGCTAGCTTCACACTTTCAATAAATCAAAACACATGTTTTTTATTTGTTGGGTGACCTGGCGGTCTAGGGGTAAGATGTCAGACTTCTGTGCTGGGGTTCCAGGGTTCAATCCTCGGTCCCGGCACAGATTTATCTGATTACCAAACCCTTCCTTCACCTCTGACAAGACATCTTGTGAATGTGGGGAATGCCAGGCCTCCACCGTGGTTTGGATTCTACGTTAAACTGTAGGTCCTTCATTTCATCTCACAATCACCCTACCATTACACATTAGCGTAAGTGCGTATAGCCCGAACGGATAGTAAAAAACGGTGTTAGTAATAATTTTATTTGTTTTTACACTCTGACAATATTTGCTGGATCGCCTATATAGTGAGCCTACTATACAGCGCGCTAGCAAAAATTTCCCATCCCAACCTGATTTCCATCTCTTTTACCTAAGCAAGCGCAGAGCCCTGTGTGGCCACACTGTTTGCACACCCCTTGTGGCGGGCATGTCAACTTCTATATTATGTTAACAATTTATTATTATTATTATTATTATTATTATTAGCACCGTGTCTTACTACCCGTTCGGGTTATACGCACTTACGCTAATGTGTAATGGTAGGGTGACTGTGAGATCAAATGGAGGACCTACAGTTTAACGTGGAATCCGAACCACGGTGGAGACCTGGCATTTGTTAACAATTTGAATTTAGTTTGTTGTGGGGAAAAAAAACCTCAAAATTATTTGGTAAAATAGTCCTTAATTTGTTAAGCAACAAGTGGGTTTTATGCCTAAGTGCAGTATATTAATAATATCAAACACATTTAGTTATCAAAATCGGATATGCCTACATATTCTGTACAAATAAACAATCTACAAAGTATTAGCAAAACTATTCGTTTGTATTTATTATTATTATTATAATTATTAGCACCGCGTCTTACTACCCGTTCGGGTTATACTCACTTACGCTAATGTATAAGGTTAGGGTGATTGTGATGTGAAATGGAGGACCTACAGTTTAACGCGGAATCCGAACCACGGTGGAGGCCCGACATTCCCCACATTCACAAGATGTCTTGTCAAAGGTGAAGGAAGGATTTGGTAATCAGATAAATTTGTGCTGGGACCGAGGATTGAACCCCGACCCCCAGCACAGAAGTCTGAGACCTTACCCCTAGACCGCCAGGTCTTCTATTCGTTTGTAAAATTAGTTGATCGTACAAATCAACAGTTCAATCGACAAAGGAATGTCTAACAGCTAGTAAAGTTATTATCTACTTTCACGTATTGCTGTCATGTGATCTTCAGCTGTCACTTTTGATTGACATAATCAATACAGTACCTATAAAATAACATTAGTAAAAAAGTAAAATGTTATCAATACTCTCCCCCACAAAAAAGTGTGTATTTTTAATGACCCTTCTTATGAAAAGTAAACCGTTTTCAGCCATTTAATGTGATTTTCTAATTTATTTTGATCGTGTTATTTAAAACTAGAGTTTATTTAACGTCATATCACAACTTTCTTTTTTTTTTATAAAAAAAAAGCTCTGTCCAGTTCATAAAAAAAAGAAGAATTTGGAGCCTTGAACCAATGGTTTCAATATTTATAGTTGTTTAAGGTTAGGTTTTAAAAGCTAAAGCAACGATTTGAGTTTTGACACATTAGCTCAGTCAAACACGCAATACGCATCTACCTATGAGCCAACAAAGATTTGGGTTCAATTACTGACAATATAAAAACAATAACAAAAAAAGTGATTAAATTGGGGCTTCTCCCAAGTCCTATCACGGTGGTAAATTAATGCCCAGGAAACCAAGTATTGTGTTGTTGAGTTGTTAGTTTCTAAGTCATGAGAGATTTATTGAATTGTTTCAGAAAGTTAACAAATTAAGATAATTGTTTTGAGGTGAATTAGTTAGCTCTGGGGCATTTATTGAGCTGGCTTATGACACATCCCCCTACCACTTTCTTGAAATGTATTCATAATTGTTTGTATAGATATTTCCAATAGAGTTATACATTAACCTATTTATTTTTTTGTTTATACCACCGACCCGATTTTCTCTAACATTCTAAGCTCTGATAATCCTTGCTCCTTTAACTCTTCGATATGAGTATTTACAATTAATGGTAACAATAAATGCAATAGGTTTTTTATTAATAAAGGTTATCTTTGAAATATACAGACCATATTATTAATTTCTCTCTAAAGTTTTACTTCTTTATCTGTTTGAATAAATCTAATATTTCAATATGCTATTCCACAAAAATGACAACTTGATTAATTTAAAATTAAACACCTAACAACACGTCTAAATTTATAGAAACAGACATGTTAGCCAACATAAACAATAAGGACTCGTAGCATCTTACAACTTGGCTGTCATCAAAACTATTTTTTTAAGGCGTTTATGATACTGTTTGGTGTTAGACCTATTTAACTGCATCATAATCTGCTATTTAAATATATTTGAAACGTGACAAAAATTTTAATAAACCCTAACTTCACAGTCTTCGTTTCAATTAAACACTTGACAGTACGTATCCGCGTTTAATGAACGTTGTTTGACCCATTTGACAGTATCGTAATTAGGTATTTAAAAATATTTGAAACTTGTATAATTGAATAAACCCCAACCTCCCAGTATTCGTTTCAATGAAGCAGATGACAGTACGTCACCGCGTAATATTGATCCAGAGTGTCAGCTGTTTAGAAAGATTGTGAGCTATCGCGGGAATATGATAAAAGATAAACAATTGAACGGAGGCATTTAAACTTGACAGTTCGAACGATTTGACATTTGAGAACCTAATTCGCCCCTCCCATCTATGTATCAACTATTTTATGAATTAAACAATATAACACTGCAATCAACCAACACCTAGTTCTAAATAATTGATCTTACCACCTTGTTTACGAACAGGCATTCTCGAATGTTTGATGTCTTCTTTATCACTATTAAAACTCCTGGGTCGTCCGTCCTTCGGACTCCCGGTGTAGCACAACTATTCAAAAATAACAAAACAGCAAACACACCACTCCAAACACTGATATATATTCAAACCGAACAGTATTAGTCTATCACTTTTCACAATCAGTCTGAATCGTTAAGCAGAAGACAAATTATCACCATTGAAACCGTAACACTTCCGAACATAAACATCCACGAACCACAATATGGCGTCGCACAACCTTAGCAGCCGGGATTCCAACTGGCAATTGACCTGATTGGTTGATTTAGATTTCTACGTCACGAGACGTTTCTTCGCCATGGAGGATACAACAGTGCGTCGGTAATAAAAACTTTCTCAGATATAAATGTGTACACAAGTCGACTCCTGAAATTAAAATTGTAAATTTAACTATATATTTAATAAATAACTAGGATTTTTATCAAATATAGATGTATCATTGGAAAAATTATTTTTAAAAACCATTTCATCAATAAAACTAACCAAACATTATGAGTTAGCTTAATTTACTATCCTTGTGTTGGTAAGGCTAGAACATAAATATTGGAAGAAATGTTATTTCTAATTTTTATATATTTATTTTAAAACATTACTACAATCTTTGCGTTATTTCACTAGCACTAACTTAAGGTATTTATATTCTTTTATTTTGCTTCGATTCTAATATTAACTTTATATTTCTAGGGTTCACCGCTAAACTTAACCTTACTTTGTCCTGTTAAATGTGTTTGCCCAACTAACCTAAAGTATTTTTGACTGTTTTGCTGCAAAGTTATGTTATTGCCCTCTCTTTTCAATATTTGTAGTCCACATAAGGGTGACTTAAATAAAAAAACTCCACTATTGTTATTATTGTTATTAGCACCGCGTCTTACTACCCGTTCGGGTTATACGCACTTACGCTAATGTGTAATGGTAGGGTGATGTGAGATGAAATTATTCACAAGATGTCTTGTCAGAGGTGAAGGAAGGGTTTGGTAATCAGATAAATCTGTGCCGGTACCGAGAATTGAACCCCGGCCGCCAGCACAGAAGTCTGACACCTTACCCCTATACCACCAGTCACCAAAAACTCCACTAAAATTTGTTAGTACATATTAAACAAATAATGATTAAATTGTAGCTTGCATATCATAATTAATTCCTAACCTAATACAAACAACATCATTTTAGTGAAAAATTATAATTTTGCTTTTAAGTCACCTTTATTTGGCTAAGGCTGGTAAACTGTTACAGCAAGAGCAATGAAAATAGGCTTATCTTTACAAAAGAAAAATTAAACAAGTCTAGCATTACCGGTTCCCCAGTTAAGCATATTAGGCTTGAAGGGTTTTCATTTGAAGCTTACTGAACAAAAAAGAATATTAGAAAAGGTCATGATGATGAAGGGGTTGTGAATTATAGGCACCATGTATAGACATTGATGGCGTTAGTGAAAACGCATGAGATGCCAACGTGGCAAAATGTTGAAACTCTTAAAAAGGATACATTTGATTATAAACCTACAGTATCGCTACAGATATGGACAAAATAATATTCAAATAATATAGTTTTCAAAAGGTTGATACCTAGTATTATTTGTATTAATATCTTAGTAAGGGTTTAGGTTTATTTAAAGCAAGTCATTCTAACTGTCAAATTAATTGAAATTCAAGATGAAAATTCAACTTTATAAAATTGAAAGCTGGAAGGAAGATGTGTGTTGGTTCAAAAGCTTATAATTTTTTTTAATGTCTAATTGTTGTCCAAAACCAAATAAACACTAGAAAATATGTTAGCCTATACTACATCATAATATTGCATTCATAATTTTATAACTACAAGTTAATAATTCATACAAATCAGCTTACAGCTTAATCTTCAAAATGCCAACAAAATCTAGGTTAGATTAGGACTATTTACATTTTAGGCTTGTATATTTTATATTACTTTGCCACCATTGAATAATAGACCTATAATATTTATATTTAGTGTAGAAAAATAATGAAAATATCTTATTGCTCAAAATAGGGCTGGATGTGGTGTACAACCTAGCAATTATGTGAAATAACAGATGTAAACCTACTTTTATTATTTATCATTTGGCCCATACTAAACAAAGATTTCCAAATTGGCAATAACCAAACCTGAGATAAACTAGTCATTAGTTTGTAAAAAAAACAAGGTAAGCCTATCAAAATGAAATTTCAAACCGGCATAGTGATTATGACTCGTCCTTAAGGGACTACAAAGGTGAATGTACACGAGAGTTAAATTTAGTTTACAATAATGTAGCCTAAAACTATTGAGATTGATTGGTTCCTAGGCATACCTAGCTCTTGACTTTAATCATAATGAGAAATTGAGAAAGAGTCAGGATGGATATAGATATCTTCCAACATTAACTGTGGGAGACAAAGAAAGAAAGTCCCTAAAAACTTTTTTGTTACTTGCTCCCCCCCCCCCTCCCCCACCCTCTTTCACAAATAAAGTTCCACTACCTCCTTATAAATAACATTGTTTTTATTTTGTTCTTATTTCTTAGTGTTTAAGTCTCTTAACATAAACTTATGATTGTGAAACACCCAACCCGCCCCTTCCCCCCCTCCACTTAAATTCTCCCTATGTTTGTGCCAAATTAAAAAAAAACCTGAAATTAGAAATCTATTAAACAGTTACATTCACCCAACTTTTTCCTATAACTTAAATATTTTTTTGTAATTTTTTATTTTTCAGATATCTGGAAAATCGACAAAGCACAAGAATTAACAATGTCACTTCAAAGGAAAACAGGTGACATTCCTAGTGATGCTATTTTGTTGGATGAAGAGGAAGCAGTTAAATATCAATGGAAAACTATTTGGGGTTGGAAACCGAGAATTGATGTGTAAGTTTTAAAAATTCCTGGTCTTGCCTTGCTTCGCTGCTAAGCCAGTGGCAGATAAGCCAGGCTCATGCTATAAGTCTTGTCGGGTATGTATTTATTTGAGACCTCATTTTCGGTAGCTTTTATTCTGTCAATGATATAACACTGAATAGAGGAGTTACTAGTGTATTGGTTTATTGTTTGTTTTAGCCATTTAGTTTGCAAATTTAAAAAAAATTCTATGATTTTTTTTTTCTTCTTCTGATAACAATAAATTAATTCATTTTAGGTATTTAACTTGCACTTTAGAAACTGTTATTAAATCACTACATAAGATAACAATGAAATAAACAATAAAACATTCTGTAGCGCTACATAGTAATGTTTCAACCAGTGGTACGGAGTGGAGTGATTCCAGAGTAAGCAAAGTTTGTTAAAACTGTAGGTTATTCCGGTGTGATATGTTCTTAACCATTCAATCCCACTTTGGTCAATCACAAATAAGCTCTTCTCTATTTACTTCACAGGGATTGCATTTTGATTGATACCTGACCAATGGGTATCCTACTGCGCAATTAGAACAATTCACGGGTACAGTTTTAAATAACTCTCCCAGCCCTAGCGGAACACTACACGACACACCACCAATTTCAACTAAACTTAAGGTGATAATACATATGCAGCGTTCGAAGAATCCTGTGTAACAAATGTTCGTCATTCAATAAATACTTCTTAGTGTGGATGAGTTTGTTGCTTTCGGTATTTGATGAACATTTATCATATTTCGCCAAATTATAAATATTTCCCGCCGGTTGTTGGTAATCTATCTCACAGCAAAGGACACAAACACTTGCCTTATTTGGAATACACTGCTCTTTTCACACATTTGTGCCAAGGTTTGTGAGTAGTGTCTTGTGTTTACTATGGAAATTGAGTGGTTTATTGACTTGGTCCTGGAATTTTTTGACCTCTTTGAAAAATATCCTGTTTAATATTACCTTACCCGCCTCGGTGGTGTAGTTGGCTAACACACTTGTCGTGTTGAGCTCAACCACTGAGGACGGGGAGATCGAGGTTCGAATCTCGGTCGGGTTGAACTGGGGGTGGTTTTTCCTAAATGGTTTTCCACTCTCCCTCCACGCAAATGCAGGTTCACTTCCTCTATTTCAACCTTCCAAATTCCTAGTCCATTAGAGTAATTAGTATTTACAGCGTTTAACCCGAACGGCTAGTAAGACGCGGTGCTAAAAAAACTATATAAAATATCTTATGCTACATAAAAATACGAATGAGATAAATCATTGTTGGGAGCATATTCAACAAAAATTTAACATGGATTGTTCTTTTTAACATTAAAATCAAAAAGATTCTTTATGGCAATGTCGACCTCGGTGTTCTTGGGGTAAAGTACTTACCACAAGACCTGGTGTTGGTGGGTTCAAAATCAGCTGGGGTCGACGGTTTTTTCATGAGCAATAAAAATCTTTACCACAACTTTCTTAGGAGAGGAAGTAAACACTTCGGTCTCATGTTGATTGTGGCATGTAAAAGAACCCTGGAAGGTATGTGAAAATACCTCTTCCATCAAAATTGGTAGGCCCTTTCCCTTTTTATTTCGCTCAGAGAAATTCTCAAGCGCCAATATATTCATTTGGTTCAGAAAGTGCACGTTAAATACCTCAATTAAATGAAAAATAAAAATTAAGGCCACTTTCAGAACATAAAGATAAATAAAGTATAATTGGCTCAAACGCAGAAGTTGTTTACAAGCCATTTCCATTTCGTCCTCCATTGTTAAGCGCAAATGTTTGTCATTCCCGACTGCTAACTTCTTGACGCTGAGATTTGACAAATAGCCGTATGTGTTTATAAATGTGCTTGTCATTTGACAAACAGTTTGTTAAGTAGTTTGCGAATAGACAAACATTGGGCATTGAGTAAACGCCACATGTGTAGCACCGCCTTTATCGACTTTATCATGGCACAGTGGAATTAAAAACCGTTTAATTTCATTTAAAGCTCAGGCTTAATATGTGGTAAGATAGGTCTAAAAAATAGATTTATTACTCCTAGACTGTACATTTAATAAAACTAACACTTACTGAAACCTGAAACACACTTAACTGTGCTGATGTAACTTAAGATGAGGATGTAATGAACGCAAGAAAAGGCCAGTGTTTTTGTAGTTTTTATAATAACACATTTTTTTGGCCAAACTAAATGAATTAATGCTTTAGTAAAAAAATTGTTTAACATTTAATTACTAGTTTTATTCACCTATTTTAATATGTCTGAACTAATGTAGGAGCCTATTTTCTTTTAATGTTTATTTTATGTTCTCTTAAATTCAGATTCAAATTTGAGACTTGGCGGTATAAACAAAAATGTAATTCGTAAAATAATGTATTCGATTCGTCTCTAATTTTTAACCAGAGTATTTTTTTTTTATAAACCCACCCACAATTATTCATGAAAATTAATATTAGAAATCTCTATCCGGTCAAGCTTGTTTTCTTAGCTATGATTTTTCACACATAAAATAAAACCATTGTCATTAGTTAAAAACGTATACATATTTTGTTATAGTTGGCCATTTATCCATGGCTTCAGTATATTAGCAGGCGCTAGCGGACTTGCAGGAATGTACATCAATTCTCACTATAGAAGTAAATTGAAACTACTTAACTACGGACGAATGTCCACATACTTACCCAACGTTGTGCTCCCAGCCATCATGAGTACCGTAGTTCACCATCAGGTAACACAATACAAGATTATATTTCTTTCATTGTTGTATTTAAAATCATAATTGCCTTTATCTACCTGGCAAAGTCAAGGGTACCACTTACTTAAGGTGGGAACTTAGAGAACATGAGTAAAGGCTATTGTTTTTGCACTTTTTATAGCTTTTATTTTTTGGTTAAAATAAATTGAATATTGTTCTAATAGAAATCTACAGTTTAACTTTCTTAACATGACGATGTCAATAGTTGTTGAATATTTGCAACATTACATGAGAAACTTTTTAAATGAAGAAAGAAGGTTGTCATTAAATTCCAGGACACACTTGACAGATATTCAACAACTGTTGAGGTCACTGTGTGGAGAAAATTAAACTATTATGTTTGTACTGAAGAAATATTGTATTTATTTTGGCCAAAAAAATGCGTTGCTATAAAAATTTCAAGAACACTGGCCTTTTCTCGCATCTAGGGACATGAAAAAAGTATTGATACTTTACTAATATTGATACTTTTCTTTCAATACTAGTACAGTATCAATAGTTTTCTTTTGATACTTTTAATGAGTACAGTATCGATACTTGTCTTTTGATACCACATCCCTACTCGCGTTCCCAACATCCCCACCTCAATTGTGCATGTGCATTTGTGCAACACATGAAAACCTCCACCGAGACATGAGAGATCAAGGCAGTCTGTCATCAATCTAGTTTTCAACTATATGCCTTTGATGTGTGTTTAATTTAACCAATTTCCTTTGCTGCTAGACAGCACTTTACAATGTAGGCTATTTTGTAGCCCTTTCAAAAATTTCATGTCTTGTCATTGTGGATTGTTTATTTCTTTACTCGTCGAGCTGCTTTGACTAATTTATTACTCTGCTCTGTTCACAGTTGGTAAGCTGTGACGTTCTTATTCATAAAACTCCATGTCCTCTGTGTGTAGAAATGAAAGCAGTAGCGTTGCAGTGTTTCTTTGGGACTATCTATCCTTGTATACTCGCACCAGTGTCCACATTTTTGGTAAAGTATTGATTTTATTTATTGAGTGGAAAGGGCAAGGGGGAGATTACTGAGCTAAGCATGAATGTCCACTGGGGACCGTTCTTAAATTATGTAAGATTTTTTTTTTTAATTATTTTTGATCCTCCTCTTCTCCCCTTGTAAGGGATTGTCGATCTCAGCTAATTTTTTTTATGATTTAGTAAATTATATTCTTTTAATGTATTAGTTATATTTAAACATAAGGATTGGTAACAAAGTGTGTGATAATAAATTTTACATACTTACAGTAAGTAAATGAAATATAAGTATCTTCTGATCAAAAAGGTTGTTTTTTTTAAATTTTATTTCACCATAAATATGGATACATAAAACACCTTACTTAAGATGGGTTTTGACCCCCCACTCTTCTCCCTTCCTCCTTTGTAAGAAAACATAAGAACATACTGAAACCTTTCTCCCCCCCCCCCCCCCCCCCCCCCCCCCCCACNAAAACCCTTAGGTAATTTAAGGACAGCCCCTTGTTAATTTAATAAATGCCATTTCTCTCTCTCATTTTTTATCTCTATATTTGGTAAAAAGATTCTTAAACATGCTTTAAATTTTTATTAAGGGCCTATTATTTTTAAACACAATTTGTCAATTACAAAGGGATTATTTTAATTTTTTCAGAATATAAGACCATTTTTATTTAATTTATTTTATTTATAATGCTCATGTTTTATCAATGGTTATGGAAATGAGATCACGAATGATCTGCACATGTGTAGAAGCACCCTTAAGGTGTAGGGAATGCAAGAAAAGGCGAGTGCTTTTCAGTTTTTATTGCAAAACATTTTGGTGGTCAAAATAAATAAAATATTCCTTCCATACAAACATAAAGTTTAATTTTATTCTCATGGGTATATCAACAATTGTTTTAAATGTTGCCTGGCGGTCCAGGGGTAAGGTGTCAAGACTTCTGTGTTAGGGGTACAGGGCTCAATCCTCGGTCCCAGCACACATTTATCTGATCGCCAAACCCTTCCTTCACCTCTGACAAGACGTGTATTACAACTTGTGAATGTGGGGAATGCCAGGCCTCCACAGTGGTTCGGATCTCACGTTAAACTGTAGGTCCTCCATTTTATTATCACAATCACCCTACCATTACACATTAGCGTAAGTGCGTGTAGCCCGAACGGGTAGTAAGACGCGGTGCTAATAATAATAACAATTGTTGAACATGAGCATAGTGGCATTAGATAACAAACTTTTTAAATTGAGAAAAAAAGTTGTCTCTAAATTCTAGGACACGCTAAACAGATATTCAATAACTCCTTAGCATATAATCCGAATGGGTAGTAAGATGCTGTGCTAAAAAAACTCTTTTGGTCATCATATGAAGAAAACTAAACTTTATGTTTGTGCTGAAGTAATATTTTATTTATTTTGACCAACTAACTGTTTTGATACAAAAACCAGAAAAATACTGCCCTTAACTCACTGACTTATTCTTGAAGTTATTCAAGAATGTGTATGTAATCATTTCTAAAGTATTTGGTTTTGAGTGCATTTAATTATAAGTTATCAAGATTATAATCTTGATTTTTCACTTTTTGATGATTCAACATTTATGATTTAATTCAAACTTTTCCCAGGCATCCAAACTCACAATTAAAACATGATATATATTTATATACTATACTGTAATTGATGTGTTAGTAACAACTAACTCGGTCTCTAAACACTGAAAAAAATCTTAAATAGTAGGCCTACCAAAAAATATCCAAATAAAATGATCAGATAAAGATAAATAGGACACCAAGATTATATTAAGGATATTAAATGGCTGAATCTAAATGAAACTACAAAAATCTAATAATGGGTGTTAATAAAAACTATCCAGTCCTCAAATTTTGCATTTTTCAATTACTGAAATTACAGAGCTAAGAATTGAGGTATCAAAAATCATGATATTTAGATTGATTCTTTCAATTCCCATGAGAATCGAGTTTGACATCTCTATTTTATACATTTTTGATCAATTTTTGACATATAGATAAGTGCAGCCCATCAACCCATACATCCCGACTAAGCAAAAAGACCTGGAATTTAATTTTATGTTTACAATAGAATATATCTATAACCTGATTTTATTAGGACATTCGTTTTTTAAGGCCTTATTTCGTACAAGACTTTCCAGATTGGACTTTCTACAAAAATCAGGGCATATTCTATACAGACAAAACAAATTACACCTTTGACAATGATGTATTTTTTAATTATAGTTCGCATCTCATTACGCCACCTTTCGAATGCCCTCTCTGGTACATGAACCAAGAGCTATACTGGAATTGTGGAAGAAGTTTACTCGTCCAATACAAAGCAAGCTGTTCACAATATTGATGCTTCAAGCAGTGGTTGCTATGTCTATTACGTACTTTGAATTCAAGTCGGTAGATACAGTGAATAGCAAACTCATACAATTAGAGAAGGAATATGATGGAAGCTTAAAAGTGTCGAAAATACAGAAGTAAAAAAAACAAATCTGAACTTCTTTATAAAGTGTGAAAATATAGTCTGTAATAGTAAATATTATCTTTTTTTATATGTAAAAAAGTGTGTGAGACATTAGGTGAGTATTAAATTATGTAAATAAAATTATAATTGTTGATGTAATGTTTTTGTTTGTTTTGTTCTTTATCCTTTATTGACTGCAAAAGATGATTGTTTCCAATAAATATCACATTATATCATATTGTTATGAAAAAACAAGGGAAAAAAATGACACCAAACAGCCATACAGTATTTAATAAACATAGAAAGAGTACTTACCAGAAAAATCTACAACTAAACTTCACATTTAAAACAATACCTTACAGTTCTGATATATATTTCAGAACTGTAAGGTTTTGTACTAAACCCACTATTCCATTAACACTGATTAGTGTATATAAACTAATATATATAAATATATTCACATTTTCTAAAATCCTTTGCATACATCACATTAAAAAAAATTGTTTGGAACAAATGTAAACATAACCTCGCCTGATTTTTGATAGGAAGAACAGTGTATTGGCAGTTACTAAATCATTCATTCTTAATATATTCATACATCAAGTCATATTATATGCAGCTGTCACTTTTGATAGATACTATCAATATTTATAAAACAACACAAATAATATGGTAAAATTTTATCATTGTTTACCACAAAAAAAAAGTTTGAATTTTATAAACTATTTTTCCAACCAAAGTCGGGGCATACCTACAAACTACAAACAGTTGATGAGGTCTTTGGTCTTGAGGAAAAATGTTCGCCTCCGGGCTCTATGTTTGGGAGTTCAAACCCAGCCGGGCTCAACATATTTTTCCTGAGCAATAAATATCCATAGCACACCTTCTTTCGGAGAGGATGTACAGCCAATGTCGATTGTGGCATGTAAAAGAACCTCGGAAGGTGTGAAAATATCGTTCTTAGCTAAATTGGTAGGCCCTTATGCTCTTGCTCATTCTCATGTGCTGATATAATCAATCTGTTAAGAAAGTGCACCTTAAATACCTCAAATAAATAAATAATAATATTTAGCACCACGTCTTACTACCCGTTCGGGTTATACGCTTTAAGTACTAATTACTCTAATGGATTAGGAATTGGGAAGGTTAAATTCGAGTAAGTGAACCCGCATTTGCGTGAAGGGAGAGTGGAAAACCATTTAGGAAAAACCCCACCCAGTTCACCCGACCGAGATTCGAACTTCGATCTCCCCGTCCTCGGTGGTCGAGCTCTACACGACAAGCGTGTTAGCCAACTACGCCACCGAGGCAGGTAATAAATAAATAAAAGTTAATGAGAGTAGAAGCAGTGGATGCAGATCTAACTGACCCATACGCTGGTCCTGCGACATTCTAAATTGTAACCTTAACATGCTTGTGAATTGAAAGATAATAAATAGGCTCAGGCTTCGATTTCAGTTATCCTCCAGACCTTTGCGCGAAATAGATATAAAAGGTGGAGTCTGAGACAATTGGTCTCAGGGCAGGGAAACTCCAACAAGTTATTTAGTTTTATTAACTAACAGGCTCAGAGATACCAGAACTTAATTATTTTCCCTTTTTATCAGAAAAAAGAAAAGGTAAAAATGATTCAATAATTAATTTTCTACATTGAAGAAACTGCTTTGCTACTATTGGGAAGCCAGCCGCCTTGTCGTTTTCTTGTTTTCGTGTGATCAATCTCCCCTTAGATATAAGACAAGTTTCACAACGTTGAGTCATCGAGGTTATAATTAGCTCCTACTTACCCCAGCACACTACCTTATAATATAACTGAAAAAGAGATTTGGCAACAGTTGACCGAGAGAGAGCGAAGATTAAGCTTCTCTATAAGACCTTCAGTGCCCTCAGTGGTGATGTGTGAATTTTTTTTATGTAATCTTATTGGATTGCTCTTTATTGTACTGTAAACATAAATATTTTTTAAACCACTCTTGTTTTTTCTCACTATTTTGACTTAGAATGCTTGATACATTTTGTGAAGTCTAGGCTTAATTATTTATTGAGCCCGATTCCTCCACTAACAAAATCCAAACAATTTCTTAAAATAATTTGGTCTTAAGGCGGGGATGAAAGAAAAGGCTAGTGTTTTTTTTTTATGGCAAGCACTTTTTTTTGGCCAAAATAAATAAAATATTGCTCCAGTAAAAATATAGAGTTTAATTTTCTTCACATGGTGATATCAACAGTTACCGAGATATTTAAGAAATTTTGAGGTTACAATGTGAAGAATATTACACTCCAGGTTTGTACTGGAGCAATATTTTATTTATATTGGCCAAAAAAGTTTTACCATAAAAACTGCAAAAATATTGGGTTATTTTCGTATCCCTTTCCATCTGACCTTAAGGGAGAAAAGTTACACAGGTAATCAATTTTAATAGAAAATTTAATACATCACATATTAACACTTCCTTAACAAACAAGTATGTTTAAAAATGAAAATATTTTGTGAACACTTTTGTATTACTTTTTGTACCAAGTATATTTAAATTTCAAAAAGGGCTTTGTTTATAGGTCACAGAAACAATATCTGTCCTGTTGTTAATTGTTTATTGCCATGGCAAAAAAAAAGACATTAAAATAGTCTCATATCATCCACAAGCCCATGCTAGTACTTGACAACATTATTTTAAAAGATAAAAAGTATATGGCTCACATATTATTGGTTGCCTTTGTGGAGACTTGCAGGATTAAAATCAAATTCCACGAGGCATTCTTTAGGACACTCGCTCTCTTATCGTCAGAGTGTACAGAATCCTAGCGTTTTAGGCAGTCATTTGATACAGAGGTGACTCAAATCATTCTGACTTGCATTTACACAGTCATTCGATACAGAGGTGACTCAAATCATTCTGACTTGCATTTACACAGTCATTCGATACAGAGGTGATTCAATCATTCTGACTTGCGTTTACACAGTCATTTGATACAGAGGTGACTCAAATCATTCTGACTTGCATTTACACAGTCATTCGATACAGAGGTGACTCAATCATTCTGACTTGCGTTTACACAGTCATTTGATACAGAGGTGACTCAAATAATTCTGACTTGCGTTTACACAGTCATTTGATACAGAGGTGACTCAATCATTCTGACTTGCGTTTACACAGTCATTTGGTTCTTACTAACAGAGTAAAAGTGTATAACCTGAACTGGTGGTAATATGTGGTGCTAAAAATAAAGTAGAGTTAACTTCCATTATTAAATTACAAGGCTTGACTCGGAATCAAAATCTAGAAGTTCTTCTAATTCACATGCCGTGTCACACTACTGAAAACTATTATTATTATTATCACTGCGTCTTACTACCCGTTCGGGTTATACGCACTTACGCTAATGTGTAATGGTAGGGTGATTGTAATCAAATAAATCTTTGCCGGGACCGAGGATTGAACCCCGGCCGCCAGCATAGAAGTCTGACACCTTACCCCTAGACCACCACACCAGGTCACCTACTGAAAACTGTCTCGGAACTGGTTTCAATATATGTTGCCTTGCCTCCCCTGCGTGCAACGTGTGGCCAGCCTAAGTGTGTCTCCACAATTTATATTAGAGTACTACCCAGGTAAACAAGCAGGTTACCGTACTCTTCTTACTTTTAACCACGATCTAGCTCACTGCTCTATTCCTAACATCAACATGCATACAAAATTAACAGAAACTACCACATCTGTAGTTCTATTATCTTATCACAGCGTTTCCCAAACTTTGGTATACGTAACCCCCGGGGTTATGTGATATAGTTTTATTAATCATAATATGTTTGCTAACCTCTTTGATTTATTTTGAGCGGTGTGTTCTTCATAACATACGAGAGACAATAAATAACGAGCAGGGGTCGTTTAAACTTGTGCATCCGAGTATTTTGGGAGAAATTAAATAGCTATCTAGGTGCTTTATATAACACACGTAAATGTTTAGTCAAAGGCTTAACATGAAGTGTGATAAATTAATGTAGATTTTGATATGAGGCCATGGACTTATTTAACCCTTTCCTCCCCTCCGTCACACCTTTATTTATCTTGGGATTTATTAAAATTTGGAATTACCATTTTTACTATATTAGTAAGATTTTTTTTAAAGAAGAGCCTGTTGGGGGCCATGCATCTGAAGGAAGTTCAAGAAATCCTGGTATAAGACATCGGTATTGTATTAGACCAAATTTCTGGTGGCATGAATACCATGGTTGAATGTCAAGTCAGGTGTACTTATGGTGGTTTTTATTAAATGTTTTCCTACTCAACCGAAACATAAATATCTGACCTAATCCTCACCCCAGTAGTGCATGGGTAGTATGATGTGGTTTACAAAAATAAGTGATTAAAAAAAACTTGTATTTATTTATTTTAGATGCAAATAGTTTTTCTTTAAAATTCAATATTCAAATTTTTAGTTTAGGAGGCCATACGCAAGAATGATGCTAAGCACGACCGAAGTACATGTAAATTAGAGGACATGTGGATTTGCTTGCTAGGACGATCGAGCCGTATTTGCCTCATGGTGGCGCAGTGGGCATGGACTATAGAGAGAGCTAACAGATATTTTGATATTGCTTTGTTTTCAGAACAGACTATCTATATTTACATAAGCCAACTACTCGCTATAACCCGCCTCGGTGGCGTAGTTGGCTAACGCGCTTGTCGTGTTGAGCTCGACTGCTGAGGACGGGGATATCGAGGTTCGAATCTCGGTCGGGTGAACTGGGGGTGGTTTTTCCTAAATGGTTTTCCACTCTACCTCCACGCAAATGCGGGTTCATTTCCTCTAATTCAACCTTCCCAATTCCTAATCCGTTAGAGTAATTAGTACTTAAAGCGTATAACCCGAACGGGTAGTAAGACGCGGTGCTAAATATACTCAATATAGATGGTAGTAATATAACAGACCCAAATGAAAGGCTTATGAAATTATATACTGATCAAACAACACTAGTCTTTTAGAAATTACCTTTAGAAGTTTTCCTGTTTATTTCTTCCCATCTTATTCTCTTTGCTTAGCTGGCAGTCTCAACTTTGGTTTTTATAATCACATTCTTGATTTGATCAAATAAATAGATTCACTTTCATATGCTGAAAACCTTGTTTTTTCAACCTTTTAACAAATCTTTTGTTTATTTGTGATCGATTTTGTAAATGGGGCTTTAGAGATAAAATTAATACAAACATATTTATTGTCAAAAGTTTTATTTGGTATAACTTTTATAATTTTACCTAGTTACGAATAGCATTTGCTGCAATTGAAAAATAATAGTTTTATATAAAACTTCTAAATATTTGTTCTATGTTAATCATACAACTGCCACACATCAATTATATTTAGCACATTTCAAATAATTCCTGTAATCATGGAAAAACAAAGGTAGATTTTTTTTTCTAAATATATAACTGGGAAAAAATTAAAAAATACAAACCTCTACTTTATAATGCTACCTCTTTGATACTATTACTACTATACATCCATTTATTTCGGAAGCTAATACATCTACATTTAAGTGGTGCAAATGAAAATTGTTATAATTAATATTAACTGTGAACATAATCATTAAAAAGGTGCAAAGAAAGAGTCCATTTTACAACGCCAAGCCATATTAACTATAGTCAGTACCATATAATAGTATCAGCATCAATACTAGGAAATAACATACTTTATTAAAGATAAAATGAAAAGTTTTTCATCAAAATATATATATACAAAGACAACATTGAATAAGCTTGAAATAATTTATTTTATAAGAGGCTGACATTGCTCGTGATGCAATGTTAAAAAGGCATTACAAAATGTTCACTTTGACACAACTGTTGATCTGTAGTTATTTAATAACATTTATTCAATATGTATTCACATGTTCACTGAAAAACAAGCGCAGAACTAAAACGGGGGCCACGTGAAGAGCCCTCTATCAATCATAAGACTTCGCCTCACAGGCGCAAGCTGTTTTGATAAAGTTCAACTAATGCCTACTTCGTCCGGCACCGAAGAACCAATCAAATCTCAAAACCAATCATATTAAATCAGTGCACATATGCTGTAGAGTAAGAAGTAAGCAGAGAGCTTCATTGGTTGTTTGTGTGGAGCTTTGAAATAACCCGCTAATGGAAAGCATGTCTATCAATGTATGTGCCACGATACAGCATAATAATTTGAAAATGTCCACTGTGACATTTATTTAAAATATGTTTATCTACTAGAAAATCAAATATATTGATTGCAAGCGGTTTTAAGTTTGTGTATATATTATGTAAATTGTAAAAAAGATAAATATCAATTTTGAACCAAATCTTTAGTCATTTTAAAAATACTTCAAGTTATATAAAAAAAAGTAATCAGTAAACCAACCTTAAACCAATTTTTTTTGCTGAAAACCAAATATAAAGTTTTAGTTTTCATCTCTTAACACTTCACAGATAAAAGTTTTCAAACAAAATGGTTAAAGTGACATTTTTAAAAATAATTTGAATTGTCAACAATCACTCATCAGTATACTAAACAAATTTTTACCCAAAAACCAAGTCCAGAATAGCAGATTCTGCTTTCTTTTTTCGGTGAATGTGTGAAACAAGCTTTATGCTTGGTGCTAATAAAACTCATCTTAATGACAAAATGTTGGATATGAACAATAATTAACCTTACTAAGTGTGGTATTGATAGGTAAAGTTGTCCTACAGAGCACTTTTGATGAATGTAATGTATAAATGTTACAGCACACATGTTAAGGATCAAGAGTGTTAGATTATATTTTCAGAATTATTTGTATTTATGGGAAAAAAAATCAGCTAACATAAAGGAACATAGAATCCACTTACATAAAGATAGCTAGTGTAAAATAAAAAAATTAAAAAAAACTCTGGAGTGAAGCACAGCCATTGAGTTTGAAAACGAATCACGTTCACAAAAAATATCTCTCTTGCAGTTAAGGATGATAAGTTGAAACTCATTATTCCGGCATGCCATGGTTTGGCACATTTTGAACCTGCTGCCATTAGTTTGGGGGGCAGCCACCAGGACGTTGCTGTTAGTAGTACAGTTGTTTACATCTGCAGCGAAATGTTTTAGTTATGTACTCTTGTTTTGGTTTGTATTCCAGGTCTAAAGTTGTAATACAGTTGTAAAAGTTGTTTTATTATTTCCGGTTTCAATCTTTATTCTACCTTTTATGATATAGCAATAAGTAAGTAGAGTGATATGATAAGCCTGGGTCTGGGCATAAGGGGTAAAGGGTTCTTAGGGGTCGAATTCTGTGGTCTAGTACATCTCAGGTACCAAGGCTGTCGGACTAAAGAGTTTTAACTGTATTTTTAATGAAAACTTCTAGTGTAGCTACAATATTTATATTGTAAGAAACCACAATGCCTTGATCATGGTGTCTTACTGAACTTGACCAATGAAATTCCTGAATTTTTCCCTGATTTTCCATAATCGTTTCCTAAAATTCTTGACTAAAAAATGATGTCACATCCTTCTAACTACCCCTCTCCCGCCCCCCTCATTTTTCTATTTGGTAATTTTTTTTATGAATAGTCATAATAAGTTTTTAAATATGATTTTTTTTAAAATTTGTATTAACATTGTTTACTAGGAATTATACAATATATTACACAGCTACAAACAAAAAAACTAGTTTGAATAACATTATTTACTGATTTACTGATTATTACATTTCATATTTTAAGTAAAGAAAAACATTTTCCCGGATTTTTATTGTAATTTACCCAATTCCTGACTTATTCCCAGGTCACTTCAGATTCCCAGCTAAGTCTCGTTTTCCCTGATGGTAGACATCCTACTTCTTGATTGTGAGATGTTAATTATATCAAATAGGATATATTTTGACCGTAAACAATCGCATACCAAACAACCGCTTTAACATTTCTCACAATATGATTGGCTGGCACGAACATGTACATTTAATTTAATGTAACATGAAAGTTCTCCATTTGACAAGTACAGAATGTAAAATATCTTGGAAGTGTGATTGAGAAGAAAGGTGTAAGTAGTGAGGATCTAATGAGAAGAGAAGTGCCCTGGAAGTGTTGTAGAGGGCGTACTTTGTACCCATTGTCACACATGCACCAGAAACAGCGACATTGAATGTAAGAGAGACTAGGAAAGTCAAGGCAGTGATAATAAATTTTGTGAGGAGCATGTTAGCTGTCAAGAGGATAAACAAGATTAGGAATGAAGTTATCCATAAAAGAGTGGGGGTACAGGGAGTACATGAGAAAGTAGAGAAAGCAAGAGTGAGATGGTATGGGAATGTAATGAGAATTGATTTTCTTTAGTTCTAATCAGGGGTTTGAAATGGAACCTGAAACCAGAACCAAAATTAAGTTATTTTTAAGGAAGCGGAACCCTAAAAATAAATTGCCCATGAACCAGAATTGGAATCAATATATTATATATATTTAGGTTCATAAATTAATTTTTATAATTGCATTTTGAAGTACTCTAATTTTCTTATGCTCAATATTTTTTTGTCAAAGCTGGATGTTTAACTTTTAATTTGTTGTAAATGATTTTTTAATTTATTTTTTCAGTTATAAATTTTATATCGTTAGGATAGCAATTAAAAACAAATATTAAAAGAACCGAAACTTATTAAGAACCAAAACTTTTATTTTCCTCAAACTGGAACAAAGAGTGGAACATTATAATGTTTACTGGAAGAAATTAAACAAGAACTAAAACCAACAAATATTTTGGCCCGACCCCCGGCTATAATCACACCACTTAACAGTGGATTGGGATGATGGTCAACTTAACGTTCACATAACATAGTTTGGGTTTAAGATTTGATCATTAATATTAATATTATAATTAGGTTTTTTGTCTTACAAAAGGTCCATTCCTTTACTCTGTGAACTTAAGATCGCCAATGCGCCCTGACCTCTGCCTCCTCAAACTTCCTGAATTTTCTTCTTTCCTTAAAGTCATTGAATGACACAAGGCTCCACTTATGTAAAGGTAACTGAAATTTTAAAAAAGATTCATGTATAACCAATAATTGTGTACTGTGTGAAAACATTGCTCTCAAAAATGAAACTCAGCTTTAAGTACTTTTTATGGAAGCTTCGCAGAGACACAAAAGAAAATGTTTGAAACAATGTTTTTATGGCGCTTGTGAGGTGCGACAAATGAACTACATCCAAGAACATGTCTGCCCACAAAAAAATATAAAAATAATAAGATACTAAATTACTTAACGTGAAAGTTAACTCATGTAAAACTCTTTTTATGTTATGAACATCACATCAACGTTTAGTCCAGTGCATTGTAATGGCTGGGCACCATGCTAATTCACCCAGGCCATGACACCAATTACCTCAAAAGAGAGAGACCAGGTTGTCTCAAGCTATAATTCTCACTTAATAACGCAATAGTTTTAGATTTTATAATGTGTTGATAAACAAAACTAATTCAATTTTAGTGCCTCTCAGAGATGTGTTAAGTTTATACAACATTTTTTCCCTCAAATCTCCAAACTTTGATTGTCATGTGGTAACAATTTGACTGTGATATGCTGATTATACACAGTGCTTTACATTTTTTCCTTTAATCCTGCACTCCTTACACGAAGACTCGGAATAGACATTTACACACTTTTTTTTTCCAAAACTTTACTATTATATATCTTAAAAAATATGTGGCCTAGGAAAGATAATTTTTATTTGGACTAGTAACTTGGTGGTAGTATAGAATGACCCAGCTTTCATTACAAGATGTTAAGTGAATATTAAATTTTTCATGATCCCAGCATTAATTCAATCATCATCACGAACAGTTTAGAGCCACTGATGAGGTCTGTTGATAATAACATAAACCTTTTTAACATATCCTCTCTTCCCAACACCATGACACAATTCAATGAAACACCTTAACCTTTTCCTTAGCATGGGTGTTCCCTGGTGTTGACGTGAATCGTTGTTTATTTGTAATAAGTTATTGTAATGCCATCAATCAATGAACCATTGCCAGTCTAAATACTTCATATTGAAGCAAATAGATGGAGCTATCAGACCAATGTCATACTATGACCATGAATAAAGTAATAAATGAAAAAATAAATGAGTAGCAAACATATTTTTCGTTTAAGTGTAAAAATGGCTGCCTGGCCCACGCAGATAGCTGCACTACACGCGCAATAGGGAATGGGTTATAATATAGTAGTTCAAGAAACAAATCCCCACAGCAATGAACAATAAACAATAAGTTTATCATCTTGGATGCAATTTATGTTCTGATAAACACCAGTAAATGTGTTCTAATAAAGTTATTTGAATTCAGTTGACAATTTTACAAAATGCTTTTTTTTTAACATTTACCCGCACTTACTAGAGCCCAATTCACAGCCAACTTGCTCAAGATAAACAATTCGGCATGTAGTGTAATTGAATAGTAAACACAAACGATACTTTGTAATAATTTTTTATATAACAATTTATTTTGGATTTTTTAAAAAAAAGAAAAAATAGCTTTAAATTTGTAAGCACATCAGTTACTTTAGTTTTTAGATGACTAAAATAGTTTTGTTTTATTAGGCCCTATCAAAATTAGATTTAACACACATTCACAACAAGAAATTTTCCTGTAAATTAGTGTTAAAAAGTTGTGTTAATGTAATAGAAACTCGAATTGAATGGACCATATTCAATCTGGATGTTTGAAATTTCAAATAATCAGTAATTTTGGGAATTTTTTCAGTTAAAGATATAAACAAGATGCACGTCGCGGAAACGGCACATTTATTTACAGTGTGAGGAATATGCTGATATTTTTTATTATAAATAAAAAATAAGACTGACTTGTTAAAAAAATTAATAAACAGATTTTGTTTGAGATATGATGACCGCTTGCAGGCCGAGCGAGACCTGTTAACAGTAATTGTGTCGCTGCAGGACATGATTGTAATTGGAGATTTTAACTTTATTTTGGTTTAAAGGATAATCTGGATAAACCAAAGTTACTAATTATCAAGATTTATATAAGCGGGTTTCTGATTTACTTTGCATTGTTACTATACATTGTGAAAAACATCTCACCTTCATTTTAACTCAATATTCTTATTTTAACAAAGTAGCTACCAGGAAAATAGTATTTAGCTTAGAGAGAAATTTAATTTTAAATTATTTTTTTTGTGAAAATATAAACATAACCACAAAAAAAAGTGTAGCAAAACATGTGTTTCTTAAAATTTTCATTAAAATACTTGACCTATTATTTCTTTAAATGATTTAACATTAGCAGCAGTTTTTTTAAATGATATAAGATCAATATGAAATATATATATGATTTAAAATAGATTTGGATGTGTTTTCAAGGTTGGTATGCACACTTAAAAAAGGTCAGAGAATTTTTATATGGTTTTGCAATAATATATTTTTTAAATTCTAAGTTTATTATTTATATATCCAATCCATGTGATTTTCAAAGTGCACTGGTCTTATTGTCTTTAAACTAGAGACGGATAAAATTCCAACCACAAATTTCAAATTGAAAAAAAACACGAATAAAAAAATCTAATAGTATAATAGTAGCTAAATGTTAGCATTTTTTGATAAAAAAATTATGTATATGTGTGTGTGTGTATAATCGAAAATTCGAGTACGAGCCAAGTTTTAGTAGGTACTCAAACACGAAAAATTCAACTATTCGGAATTTTCAATTTTTTTTTTCCTCGAAAATTCCTAGTTTGATTAGTTTTATTCAATTTTAAGATATAATTTCATAGCACATAGAATTCCTCAAATATTTCCTTTTATCCAATTAAAACAAAATTCTAAAAATATATGTTTGTACCTTTTCATGGTTTATGTGTGAATCTATTACAGAAATTCAACTGGAAAGATTTCTTGTACAAATAATCTTCTACACTACTAAAAAAAAAGTATGGGTTCATTTCAACTAGACTCGAAATGCCTACTCACACACTCCTAATAAATTGCTTATAATATTTATATATTCAGTTAAGTATTAATTAATGTCTGGAGTTTGGTTAATAAGTT
This sequence comes from Timema californicum, assembly GCA_902141385.1. Classification (NCBI taxonomy): domain Eukaryota; kingdom Metazoa; phylum Arthropoda; class Insecta; order Phasmatodea; family Timematidae; genus Timema; species Timema californicum. The sequence continues at coordinate 31,860 of CABFOW010000323.1, read as the reverse complement.
TGTCCTATAATTATAACTGGTTCTGAACCACCAATAAGCAATATCAGAGCTTAATGACAAATTCCAAGTAAACATTTTGAGGGGGAAAAAAAAACTATTTTATATTTTTTTCAAATCTTAAACCCCCAATATTAAATTCAATCCTTGACTATCCTTAAGGATTTGAACGATTCAAGTGTCCACTCCCTACATTAATTAAGTCTTGTGTCAATCATTTAATAGAAAACAATGAAAATAACATTTTTTGATCCAGAAACTCAAGAAAGATCAAAGTATTTTAAAACTTAAAGTGATAGTGGCCAAATATGAATTTATATTATAAATAAATCACCAACAATTTTTTTCCTTTTAGGTTTTAACAGGAGTTAACTCAAATTTCAGATATGGTCTTGAAACACACAAAATTTGCCAAAGAATGTTTCTAAAAGTTTTCAAGCTAATGATTAGCTAAACGAATTAAAATAGAACATTTTAATAATAAACTGGTTAGTTATCTTTTTATAATTACTTGAAAGCTTCTTTTAGGTTTATTAACATGAAATAAAAACAGTTACCAATGCCTTAAATATCCCCCTTTTTTTAACACAATAACAAATCATGCTTATTTAATGTACTGCAAAATTTATATATTGTCAGTGAAGGTTTTTTCAAACAACTAAAACTTAGCATGGTTATTAGATTTAATTCCTTATATATTTCAAAATCATTAAAAAATAGTTTCAAAGAAGCAGAATGATGGAAGAAAAACATGTTGCACCACTTTTTTTTCACACTTTATTATAAGCCATGTTTTTTTTAAACAACCTTAAAATGTACCCATTAACATTTAACATGAACTTAATGTTAACCGCTTAAACCTTATTAAGGCCGCCTTGATTTCACATTTTAACCAAAAAACAAAACCATGATCTTTATTTTAATGAAGTGTTTGTTTAGTTGTTTTATTTGTCTTTAAAACTATATTGACAATCGAGATATATTATAATGTAACAATATAACTAGAGTAAAAATATTCCCAATTGTTAAGAATAATTTTCTATTTAATCAGTTTTTTTAAATTATATTTGAATTTAGTCCCCTAAGGATATCCCCAAAAGCTTAATCTTTACTACAAGTACCAATTAATAAATTGTCATAACTATATTTGACTAAAGATTTTTTTCCCCCCTTTTTATTTTTGAGATCGACATACTGCTCATTAGAAGAAGAAAAAAAAATCAACAAAGCAAATTACAAACATTTAATGAACCAGTAGTATGTTGAGATCTCCATTGGTTTAGACATGTGACAAAAATTGCCCATGAAAAAACTCAAAATAATATCGCAAAAATGTTCAAACATAGCATATAACACTCCTTTAGTAACATCCCTTCCATGGTGAAATTCAACTTAAACATAAGATAAAGGGGAGAGGGGTTACACCCATCTAGTATAAAAATAAAACATGTTTCTTGATTAATTCACAAAATATCAAATTGAAATCCAAGCAGCTGCCATTAAAAATATATTCTAATAATTATTGTCAAAATAAAAATCATATAAGCTCGATTATTTTTTAAATATCAGAAGTAAAGATATGTCTTGATCCAATATTGAAATTATTAAAAGCACATTCAAAATTACATAAATGTGAGTGTAACCGATTTTGAGGGGGAAAAACAAGTGGGAAGACCTAGAAGCAGATGGAAGGATAACATTAGAATGGACCTGAAAGAAAGGCCCAGAGACGCAGAAAGCTTATGCAAGGGGTACTGCACTCTAATTAACTCATTGCCTTCTTAATTATCTGGAACAGGAAGACGACATACTCCTGACAGACTGATGTTACAAAAAATAGGAACATACATAGCAGAAAAAGGAAGCAGCTGCAATGACGTGGAAGACTACTACAAACTTTTTAAGTGATATGTCCATTTTGAGTATACTGAACATTGATTTAAAGTGTTTTTTTCTTATTATCTCAGTTAGTAAAGTATAATGACGTCTTCACAAATGGAATCACGATGGGTGAGTACTAGTTCGAATTTAATGTGCTACAATCTCTTGTTTTACAAAACATGCGGATTATACGCCGTTTTGGGTTATCAGCAAAACTCGCCCCTCCATTACCACAGATAATCAGGAGTTAGCTGAACTTCAAGATAGCGCTTTGTTAAAAAACAAAATAAGTCCTAGCCATCTCCTGTTGTGAGACTTCGACACGACTCACCAGAAATAAGAGCTATTCCTCCTTTAAAAAAAAACAAAAAAGAAACAGGACAAATTATGGAATCATGCTATACCATATTTTTTAATATCTGAATCAGAAAGTAGGGGTGTGCGGGATTCCCACGGGAAAAAATATTTCTCGTTCCCAACCTGATTGTCTGGAAATATTCTGTAATCACAAAAATTTTGGAAATTGCTTTTTTTCCATATTTAATTTATTTTTCAAACTTGTTTTTCATGTTTTCTTTATTATTTTAATATAAATATGTTTATTACTATTCTAGATGTAAATTTAGATTTAATATGTATTTCATAAATGTTTATAATTTAAGTAGCCTAAGTTAAAGCAAAAGTATTAAAATTGCTTAAGTTACATATATGTTTAAATTTACTTTATGACATATGTATTCATTTAACAAAATAAATATCGTCAGTGTTTTAAGATACGTGATATTATCAAACATGGAGATAAATGTTTAATTTTCGTTCTCATCTCAAAAGTAAGGTATTCCAAAATTCTCATTACCGATCTAATCTCGAGCCAAAAAAGTCAATCTCGCACACCCATACCAGAGAGTCATTATTCCAAAGGTGATGTGTGCTCAGACACAGGAAGAGGGTAGGTAGGTAAGCTAAACTGTAAACTGTATCATTTATACAAATGTGTTGAATGAACCCAGGTGGTGGAACATCGTTTGGAAAAGAGGATTATAAAAGTTAAAAAATCAATAATTGTAACCAATTTAAAGGATGGGTCTCAATCCTGGCAAATATTCGAAAAATGAATGCCCCTACAAATTATCTCAAGAGGTCCACATCTGGGAACATTTTAAAAAGTAAACTCCTCTCCCAGATATTTGAAGTGGTCCTAACTATCTATTAAATTTCCAACAGACAACAAAATTCAAGCACTTTTCATGGGTTTTTCCTCCGAGCCACAAAATTCAAGCATATTCCTCTGTTAATGTTTAATGTCGATTAAATTGAATCCAACCAGTTGACAACTTTTTTTCCCCCCTTTCGATTTATAAACGACCAGTAGAACTTTTTAAGTTAACAAATTAACAAAAGCCACTGTTAGCTCTTTTTTTTTATTAAGTTAAGAGTGATGTGCCTTTATGATAATTCCATGTGAATCAAGACAATACCCTCCCCCCTCCATACAAAAAATAAAAACTGGAGGAAAAGTAAAACACCACAAAAGTATAACAAATGGAAACAAATATTTAAAACTTAATAGACCCCTGCACTACAGTAAGTTCGACTAGCGAGAAAAATGAACAAAGCATAGGGGGTGTTTGAGATTCCCAGAGGTAAAACCTGTCTTCTGAGCCGATAGTTGGAACGGGTCTGCTTGTATAATCTGAAATTACAGGAAAATTCGAGAAACAATCTTATTTTTTATTTTGTAATTTTAGATAAAAATGTAAATAAAACTTTATACCCTCTTCAAACCCAGAACAAAGTTTAAAACATTATTTTTAACTGCCAATATCGGCCATTTGCAAAATGTCATATTACCTAACTAATACATTTTATTTTAGTTCTAACATAGCTTTAATACATTGACAAAATGGTAATGGAAGAAAACTATTCAATCTCAAAATGAAACAAATCTATTTTAAAGTAAGCTTTTATTATTTAAGACTAAAATCAGCTATAGTTTAATGCAGTGGTTTCCAACATTTTGCCGGATTTGAATCCAATTTTCTCTCTCGACTATCATCTCTACACTTTGACAACTTACAAGAGTTCAAACTCATGTTTTTAATATCCCCGCCCCCCAACCGAGTCTTACTACTTGTCTAGGTTCTCCTCCACATTTTAACCACACAAGTGGGGGTAGGTAAAATAGTGAATAAATGTACTCTTATTTGCACCAAGGGGGAAACCGGTTAGGAAAAATTACACCCAATACACCTGGACAGAATTCAAATCAGAGCCACCTTCAACACACTTTTGTTTATCGACAAACCAAAACTAAACAAATTGAGATTAAGCTAATGTGCTCACCAATGCTAGTTATAATTACTATAAATTGTCTGTCTAAATAATGATTTTATAACGCGACTTATATGTAAAAGAGAATCAACAAGCCTGAGAAGAAGCTGAGGTAGAGGAATTTTTGGACATTATACTAGTAGCAGCACAGGTAGGGATATGGTATCGAAAGAAAAGTATCGATACTGTACTCATTAAAAGTAGTGGAAGAAAAATATCGATAATATACAAGTATCGAAAGATAAGTATCAATAACAGTAAATATCGGTATCAAAATTTTAATCTGGAAAAATATTTTTTTTAATCTAGTAACAATATTTTAATTTACGGAAGGGGTAGTTGACTGGTTGCCACTCGCCCCCGTCAGACATCAGGTTGTATTGATAAATGAAAATGAAAGAAGAGCTATAAATCATGATGAGCTAAAAGAGATTAAATGATAGTGTTGCTTCTTGCTTCTCATGCATTAAATGAGTAAATAGTGTAATATGTTCTTCCTCCACAGTCTACTCTAGTGAACATTTACAGTAGGGCCCCACTCTTACGGCGGGTAAGGTTCCAAGGCCCCGCTGTAAAGCGGAAATCGTTGTAAAGCTGGACATAACTTTTTTTAAACTTGAAATGCATATAAAACCCTAATAACATGTTTATACTATTATAAGTTTCTCTCTCTTACACAATAGTGTGCAGATGAGATATTGAAAATTGCCATATTAGCAGAACGCCGTAAAGTGAAACAATGTAAAGCGGGGCCCTAATGTAATCAAAGTATGACCAAAGATAACAGAAAAGTTCTTTCCTTCGATTCCAATCTGCCGGTGTGAGTACTAATAGCACTAAAAGCATCAAGTATTATTATTATTACTAGCACCGCGTCTCGCTACCCGTTCGGGTTGTACGTACCTACGCTAATGTGTAATGGTAGGGTGATTGTTGAGATGAAATGGAGGACCTACAGTTTAACGTGAGATCCGAACCACGGTGGAGGCCTGGCATTCCTCACATTCACAAGTTGTAATTAAAACAAGTCTTGTCAGAGTTGAAGGAAAAAAGCATTGAGAAAAATAAAATAATAGCATCGAAAGAAAAAGATCAATATTAGTAAAGGATCGATACTTTTTCACAACCTTAGGCACAAGGCTGCCACAGTAAACTAGGTCAGTAAGAAATCGAGGGTGAGCTAGCCAAGTAGAGCTTAAGCAGTAACTTGACAGTTTTTCATTTTAGTCACTTATATTTCTATTTGAATTTTGCACCTGCCTATAATCATTAAAATCATTAGAAAAAGTGAATATAAAAGCTATAAAACCCTAACAAGCAAAGCGACCCTATCCTAAACACACCGCGACTCCATGCTGGAAACCACTGGTTCTATTCAACCTTTTAACTCTAGCGTCATTACTTTGTCTTTACCTTACAGGAAAAGGGATATAAAAACACCTTATAAAATATGTGAGAATTAAATTTTCTGAGACTAAACATAAATTAGGGGGATTTGAAATTTCTCTCTAACCGAATCAAAAATGTCAGTCTTAAATATTAAATAGCCTTATCAGAGCACAAGCGATTTTTCAACAATGTGGAATCATGTAAACAATTAGCAAGAGAGTGTTTAACCATAGTTAGTTAATCTTCTCTCTACTAGCTCCCAACTTTGATACAGTTGGATATGAGTATATCTGTCAATTGGCAGACACCAAACTCAATACGCTAACGTAACATTTATAGTGCAAACAGACCGACGAGTGACTTGATATTGTAGTTTGGGCAGCAAACAATAAACATGACGTTATGTCTATATCATTGGGTTTGAAGCTTTATGAACTATCACGTAAGTGAGAAGCAAGCTATATTATGTGATAATGATTAGAATTACAATTTTACATTAAAACACATTAGCACTAAAGCTAATTCCACTGCCATTAAACAAAACACAGTGTAACAAAATAATATATTTATTCACCAGCATTGATGAATTGTGCAGGAGTCTTATATAACATGATGTGTTGCCATTATAGTGTTGTTCGCATCGACTGTTCAGAACAGCTTTACCCCTTTGAGTAAAACTCTTTAAAGTGGGTTGCATATTGAGAGAATATCCTGTTCCCTTTAACTTTTGATTGTAACCTTTGAAGCCTAAAGTTTTCTGATAAGTGTGTAGACCTTGCCCTTTCGTCCTCCTTTTAATTTTTAATTTAATACAACCGTTTAGCACAATTTTTCCCTTTTTTTTTAAATAAGTAAAGTGAAGACTAAAACAGTGTCTGTAATAAAATTTTGATACTGCAACAAACTGCTACCGCGACAAAATATCAGTACTAAAGACAGTGACTGCAAGTCACGTTGAATAATCACAGGTATAAATCACCAATATTTAAAAATCCTGTTCACGGTGATCACCAAATCTGAAAAATCACTCTTTCACCCATTCCTAACCCAAATAATATATTTTTATTTGCTTTTGGAAAAGATAAGTTAGTTTATATTATTTAATAATGACACTAAATTATGTTATATTTTTGTGACGACATTTGCCAAGAATAACTTAAATATGCACAAAAAAAACTAGCAATAATGAGGATAAATTCAATCAAATGTCCCATTACAAAATCAAAATATTTGCGATTTTCAGGCTTCTTTTCCCCCTTCAGTTCCAAAATTGGAAGACGGGAGCAGAAAAGTACTTAAGGAGCTATTAGGAACAAGCGCTGCGAACATGGCTTATGTTTTAAATACATGTAACATAAAGTGATTTTTTTTACTTAATTTATTGATTTTCATTCATTTTTATTTTATTTTTAGAACCTGGTCCACTACCCGGTAAAAAATACTACTACCAAACCAAACTTACACAATAAGAAACTATGTATCCAGTGCTTGAAACTAGTGCTTCAACAGCAAGTCTACCCACATTTGTTTTGATTGAATTCAAAATTGAGTACATTAGTGTTTATTCAGTGTTTTTTTAGTTTTATTTATGGCAATAATGCCGACATATTAAAACTTTGTGTTTTAATGTGTGTGTGACTTTTTCTACTATATAAGACAATCAGAAGATGTCTGGACAATCTGTTCAAATAATTGATCATAACTAGCAGATGAGTGGATAGATAATTTGCAATTGTTAGCCCAGTCCTAATTTGTATGCATATACGTGCTTCTTGACTAATAATAACTATGTTACACATGGCTTGCCATATTTTATCAGGATAAGACAAAATATTAATTTGAATTCTAAAAGCACAATCATGAAATAAGAAAACAATATTTTAAAAGATTAATCTTATGGTGAAATTACTACATTTAAGATATATAATGACGGAAAGAATAACTTTTTCAAAAATTTGTTTTTATAAAAATGGGATTTCAAACGAAGATCGTAAGCAATTGTAATTACAATAACCAACTCTTTTTTTTAAAATGTAATTTGAACAGCTATGTTATGGTCTATTAGATATGCAATCAAACTGTATGCAGGAAGATAAGTCAATCATTCTGATGTTATATTTAAATTGTTCCTCCTAAAACTCCATTTCACAGAAATATATATTTCTTAGCGGAGATTGTCAAAACGATTCTGGCAGGACTATTCCGTTTCAAGGAATTTCCTCGGATGAGGTTCGGAACACACTTATTCATTTTGTCCCAAACATAAAGTAACTGCTAACCAGTTTAGAATCTTAAAAAACCATTAGATGCCTTGGATACCGAGAGCAGTACCAAATCGTCTTATACGGATGCCTTTTAAGTCGGTGATTCTAGAATCCTTTCAAAAATAAAATTAATCGCAAGAGAAAAAAAATGGCTCAGGTTTCTAAAAGAGACGTGTCACTTTCTCTTTCTGATTTGTTGGTGGGTGTAATGTCCCACAAACCCTGCAGAGGCACTCGGCACGTCTTGTTGGTTTCTGAGGGGGTGAGGAGGGGGCTGAGCAAGGGGCAAATGGTACACACCGGCAGGCGGAGGAGCCTGGTCCCACCAGTGGACCACCGAGGCAGGCGGAGGCAACTGATGAAGGGGAGGCTGACCATGGTGATTGACAATGTACGGCTGATGGATGTAGGACGTGGACGCTGGTGGGGCGGCGTATGACGCTGGCGGCTGCTGTTGTTGCAAGACTATAGTGGGGGGCGGCGGCGCAAGCGGATGAGGAGTAGGGGGGGCCAAAGCCCACACCCCGGGGCCGGCTACTGCGGGCGGGCCCCACAGTATCTGCTAGCACCGCCGATTACGCCAGTGGTTCAAATAGTCTTGGTAGCTAACGGAGATCTTCTCACTCTGGTACCGGGTCAGTTTGATGGCACGCCGGGTATCGGGGGTCACAGAACCTTTGTAGCCACCTTTGCGTAGCAAAGAGTCGATAGTTTGAATCTGATCCCAGCCTAGCAAACACAATCATTATGTCAAAATATGCTATCAGTAGTAGAAAAGGAAAATAAGCCGTCAATAAACACGAATAATTTATAAGTAGGGTATAGGATAGGGACGTGTGAGACTCAAAAATTAAAGAAAAAAATAATATCAATCTTGTCTCAAAAGTTTAAAAATGAATCTTGAAAATTCGAGAAATCAAAACGAATAATTGCCCTAAGAAATTATAAAACCAAACCAAGAATTTATTATTTCCAATAATACTGTAATATTTCTAAAAATAAGCATCATACCTTCTCCCACCCCTCCCCATTTAAAATGTATATTAGGGATCTCAAGTGTTTGAATGAAATATATATACAAGACAATATAAATCAAGCTCCAGCTCAAACGTCAAAAAGAAATTCTATAAACTATATAATATTTACTTTAATAAAGATAATGTAATTTTTTTTTACTTTCGTGTTTGTTTACATTCTTGTCTCGAACCGAAAAAATTGTTATCGCACATCCCTAATATAGGAGTTTCAAATCCTTTGGACTATTCAAGAAAGTTTCAGATTCGAGACTTTAAAAAAAATAAAAAAAAATAAAATGAAATTTGTTTAGAGCTCTAATGCTGCTTTTTGGTGGTTCTAGACCATTTTTAAGATGAAATTAATAACCATGCCCTTATCAGTAATTTAGAACTTAACAAATGTATGAATGTTATAATGAGTGAGCCCATAGCCCTCTCAAGTAGTAAGACGCGACGACGCTATATATATACTCAGCACAGCGTCTTAATACCCATTCGGGTTATACGCTAAAGTACTATTTATGCAAACAGGTTAGGAATCGGGAAGGTTGAATATAGAGTATGTGAACCCACATTTGCATGGAAGGGGAGTGGAAAATTAGGAAAAGCCACCTCCAATTCACCCAATCGAGATATTGACCTCTATCTCCCCGTCCTCAGAAGTCTCAACTCGACACGAAACTAGTGCATTAGCAAAATATGCCACCAAGGCAGGTACATAATAGATAATGAATGAATTATAATAAAGAAATATCTAGTTATTATTTCTATTAAACTATAATATTTATATCTACTCTTATGTTCATAATTTTTTTGAAGATTCGGATAAGGATTTGAGTTCCAGATACGTAAAATAATGGATTCAACACAACTCTATTCAAAGTAAATGCTACTCTATAATATTGATTACTCAGGCCTAATTTAGTGTTCTAGTCCAGCAGCAGGAATATATATAATACGATGTGTATAATAATCCCGCGACAACCAAATACATGGATATTACCAACATTATTCTTTAAATAAAAGTGTTTGTGAATAAAACATCAATAAATTTAATATTTGCGCACATTAATTTTAATATGTAGGCCTACATGATTATCCAAAAATCTGTACAGAAAAAAAAAAGTTCAAGACTTCAGACTAAATTTTTAGGAGGTTTATTTAAACTTCCCATAGTTTTTGAAAAGTGCACATCTTAAGCTAGATGTTTCCCTTTAATCAACCTAGTAAGGCCAAATTAAAGAAAAGTAATAACAAAGAAGATTAAATAATATTTTTTTCAAATGACTAAATTTTTTTTTAACAATCTATTCTCTATTTATTTGTGCTTTAAAGGAAAGTAAAACATATTTCAAAAGTGTTTGAGGGACAAAGCTTGGATTTTACAAAACTTAACATAGGAGCGTTGAACTAACATATTATTGAATATGCAAACCCAAACATTGATTGCCTCAATATTAAATTTCATGTGAGTGAATGTCTATATCGGTTTATTATTTCATATTTTCTATTCTTCAGTAAGCTTGGATATGCCATGACGTCAACCCCCCAATTGAGCCGGCTGCAGTCTGTTGGTTAAGAGAGTGCCAACATCTGCGGATAAAAGGTGTCATGTGGTCAGCATAATGGACCCTCTGATCTTTATACAGAGTTTACTAGATTGGAGCCGCTACTTTTTCATCATAGGTGCTTATTTGTCCTCACAAGGCTTAGTTGACCTCGTTACAGACCCGCTGCTTCATAAAAAGTATAGAAGCGCCAGGGATATTACCCGAGAGCTCTGGATCTGTAGCCAAGAAATTTGACCACTAGACCACAGAGACGGTCAATATATAAATCAACATTGTCTTTAAATCTGGCATTTCCAGCAGTAATATTTTTACAGTATCAGTATTTAAGAACTGAAATACACAAACATTCGGTGAGATGTTAGGTACATTACAATTAATTACTTCACATGTCAATATCAACAGTTGTTGAATATCTGTCATAAGCATTGTGGCAATCTATGACTAACTTTTTAAACAAAGAGAAAAAGTTGTCATTAAATTCAAGGACACTCTTGGCAGATAGTCAACAACGATTGAAAATTAAATTCTATGTTTGTACTGGATAAATATTTTATTTAGTTAGGCAAAAAAAAAAGTTTTGTCATAAAAAAAATTTAAAAACACTGGCCTTTCCTCCGCCTCCCTTTCTATTCCACCTTAAAGAGCTAATATGATATGTGGAAATAGTAAAATACGCAAAACAAAAGTTATGAAATGACATTTTAACTAATAAGCTTGAAGTAGGTGACCTGGCGGTCTAGGGGTAAGGTGTCAGACTTCTGTGCTGGCGGCCGGGGTTCAATCCTCGGTCGAGGCAAAGATTTATCTGATTACCAAACCCTTCCTTCACCTCTGACAATACATGTGGGGAATGCCAGGCCTCCACCGTGGTTCGGATTCCACGTTAAACTGTAGGTCCTTCATTTCATGTCACAATCTCCCTACCATTACACATTAGCATAAGTGCGTATAACCCGAACGGGTAGTAAGACGCGGTGCTAATAATAATAATAAGCTTGAAGCAAATTTTATTAATTAAATAAAAAAACTGACCGCCTCTGTGGTCAAGTGGTCAGAGTGTCTCGCTGCAAATCCAGAGGTCCAGGGTTCGTTTCCCAGTGCTTTCAGATTCTTCTGTGAAACAATGAGTCTGGAATGGGGTCAAACTCAGCCTTGTGAGGTTAAGTGAGGAGCTAATTAAATAAATAAGTAGCATCTTGAGCCTATAAAACTGAGATTAATGGCCAGAGCGATTGTTGTATTGACCACATAACACCCTCCATCCACAAATATTGGAACTATCGTCAGATAGTATAGCTGAATAGGTATACAATGTAAACATAGAAATGTTTCAATTAACCTTGTTCAGGAGCCACTTCTGGTAGGTAAGTGGCTGTGCGCTTGCTTCCTTTATCGTTGTGGAACTCAATGCGGATCCCGTGGACACCAACTTCCCAGTCAAGGTAGTCCGAGCCGTCCTCAAAGTGTCTCAGGATGGACACGGACACGTGCAGTTTGGAAAACTCCTCTCGAGTGATCGGACTGAATCTTGAGTCTTTGAAGGCGCTTTCGCAAAACAACAAACCTTGGGTTAGTACTATAAATTGCGGGAAAAGCAGTCATTTTTATAATTACTCAGTAAGCATTATTTCTTTTTATCATTTTATATAAAAAAATAGCACAACTTTTTCTTTTACAGGTAGATGAACACATAAATGTTGGGTAGCGTATATATGTCATATTTTAAAATTGTAATTAAAAATATCACTCAATAATATTCATTTTGTCACCGCATCTTATTACCAGTTCAGATTATATGCCTATTAACTATTCTTATGTACTAGGTATGTGAAAGGTTGAATTTAGAGAAAGTGTGCCTGCATTTGCATGGATGAAGAGTGGAAAAACATTTAGAGGAAACCATCCTCAGTCTACCTGACCAGGATAACGAAACTCAATCTTCCCGTCATCGGCAGTTTAGCCTATTTCAAGAATGTACTAAGAACCATGCCCTTGGAGGCAACAAAGGTGAATGTCTTGTCTTGGCTAGTTTCCCAGTGACAAGGAAGTAAGAGTTTGAATCTCAGTTGGGTGTACCGGAGCAGTTTTTCCTTGGCCAAATTTGACGCTAATTTCTTATTAAAAAATTCCATTATAGTTTACAAAGTTTTACAAAATGAATTCCCATTTTTCCAGACAAATTAAATTAGGGTATAAGAAAGTTAAATTTAATCATTAGTGAAACTATCTACTGTAATGCCATGTAATTGGTGATTAGTATCTCATGGGGGGAAAATTTAATATAGTTGTTAAGTAATTCTATGTTTCAGGCATACATATTCTTTATTATTTCTTAAAACATTCTTTTTAAGCATCGCAGTTTAGGCAAATTACCCAAAATTCGTCAACCCCAGCTAGGTGATTATTTAAATCTTTTTCTTATACAAAAAGGTCTATTTTTAATAAATTTTACAATTAAATGCCCCAAATTCACGTATATTTTAGTTTTTTATAATAGTTTTTGTAAAATTTTCTGTTTTTATTCAGACATAGATAAAATCCTGTGTTCTCTATATATTACAGGCACATGGCAACCATTTAATGATTTCCCACTTTCCCTCCACTAATTGAGGGTACACTTCAAATTATGAAAACAATAAAAAAACAAAGCTTTAATTAACTAATTTAAATTCTGTGTTATTTTAAACGTTTAACACAAGGATTATTAACAAATGAATACAAACAGAAGGGATGAGACATTCAGCTCAGAGAATAAACATATCTACAATAAATAGCATGGTGAAAGAATTTAAAAAGTGGAAAAATAATATAGGAACACACCAGTGAGTACAGTACAGTACAGTACAGTACATACATACTCACGCTGTTCCCCGGTTCAGTACACTGGGTCATATATACTCTTTTATTCTTAAAACTCTTAATGTCTTTTTCACAAATTCGTCTACCACATTTAGCCATTTATTACTCATGCCTAACACTTCCTCTTGACCCACACACTCTACCTTCATATATTTGCTTTGTCACTCAATCAACACTCATCCTTTCAACATGCTCAAAACAATGTAAAAAAAACTACAGCTATTTTCCCTGGTTTCTATTAAAATCTTTACACAATGAATTATTAAAGAAGAATATTTCCATGTTCTTGACAAAATAACATGAATCAGAAATAAAACTAACAATTTACACTGGGTTTATGCTCTTCTATTAGGCCTATATATTTCAAAAACTATCGCAAAAAAGATATACAAAATATTATTAATTTTTTTTAATTTTGCCTTTTGTCCAATAGCACCAAATTCTTTTACTTTTTCGGGGTTTCCCGGCTTTCCAAAACTTGATACAAAAACAGAACCCCATAAAATACCACATTATTTAATGTTTCCTCTACACATTTGGCGAGCAACTCTAAGGACGAGCATATATACAGTGTGTCTTTGCTCAGAACTCTCTGCTAAACGCTAGGTGAGTCCTGAGCACCATTCACCGTTGTGTCAGTTTTTTTTTTACCTGAATCTAAGGACCCGAGCGAGAGCACTCATCTAAGAAATTGAACTTAACTCGAATGATTCGTGATGCCGGCATTCAGCCAAAAATTCAAAGACATTTGTGTAAATATGTAGAGGAGAGAGATAATAGGAAAAACCACAAACCTGTTACTTTAACGAAAGAGTTTAGGTCTATTGATGTGTCACATAGACCTATTAGAGGCCAAATATCTTACATCTATGAAGTGTACAGTGGAAAAAGAAGGCAGGTATAATTTAACTCAAATTCAGTTAGTGCCGACATCTGTTAGACAATCATAAAACCTTTTAAATGCACTTAAGGTTATGGTTAAAAGGGGGTTAAAAAGTATTTACTGGGGTTTGAGAAATAAACGTTGTTGTAATAGAAAATGTGTACAGGCCTAATGTGACTCCCTCTTTTTCCCTAGTGCTCTTCATATCCTAATGTTTTAACAATAATTTTAAATAAACTCTTGAACAAAGTATTAAAAGCTTGAGCTTAATAATTAATACACATGTGCTCAAAATAAAATGTAATAGAGGCCTGCTGCCTGATTGGATTATCCACAACTTATATTGTAATAGTAATTTTAAAACACAGGGGGAGAAAAATAAATGCAACTGCATTCACCTGTAGAGAAAATGTAAAAGCCATCAAGTTAAAATTAAAATAAAGTGGAACATTCCCTATCGAATCGGAGCTGAGTGGAAAAAGACTCAACCTTACCGGTTTTAAACATGCATTGCCGTACATTTATTTCAAACGTTGATGTGTGCACAAAAAAACAGATGGACAAGGAAAGGAGCATTTTTTTAGAGCCACTCCTAGTCGTCCGGAAACCGGTTGAAGAGTTCAGCTCACCTAGTGACCGCATACTCTCGCAATCCACAGTGGAGGTTCATTGCGTTAAAAGTTCCTATACAGCCTCGTAACCTCCTATCCTTGCCAATCTTCCATGTCACAAACAGTGGGCTGAAAAAGTGATTCAATCAATTAAAAGGTGGCTTTATTTGGTTTCCCTTTTATATATCTAATAACATAAATCTAGATCTTTTATTTAACTTAAGTTACCAAACTATCTTAAAAAAAGTTTATTTTATCTCGAATTGCCTATATATTAAAATTTCAAGAGCAATCGATTTGGATTCAAATTTTAGGAAACAATTCTGCATACGCAAGAATCGACTGTGCCTAGCCATGAAATCATTCATATTATAATTAAATATGTATTTTAAGTTTCAAGAGTATTGTAATGGTACAGCCTAGTTTTTATAGGAAAAATCCTTGTGTGACAGCTAGAAAAGTTACTAGATCTACTTTCACATATTCACACAAGTAGATTAATGTAATCTGAAGCAGTTACTTTAGTTAGTACTAATACCTCTCAAATATTATTATTAGTAGCACGTCTTACTACCCGTTCGGGTTATACCGTGGGATCCAAACCACGGCAGAGGCCTGGCATTCCACACATTCACAAGTTGTGATTAATACACATCTTGTCAGAGGTGAAGGAAGGGTTTGGCAATAAGATAAATCTGTGCCGGGATCCCAACAGATAAAAAATTACAAACAAAACTATTAGAATTTAATTGGAATTCCTAGTCAGTTTTATTAGTAATATAAAAATAATTTTTTCAGCTATTCATAAGGACGCTTTTTATAGGTAGGCCTAACAGTTTAGATTGACATAAATAAATAAACCAAATAAGACATATATCTAGCATGCCAAATTTTGGTGACTTTCAATCAATGGTGATGTTTAGTAGTGAGCTTCGTATAAAAATCAGGATATAGGGCCAACATTAACTTATACCGAGTTAATTGTAAGTGGGGTTATTTAAAAATAACTCATAAATAATTATGCCCAGGACCTTAAATTAACTCATAGGGCTAATCACAAACACAATTTGTACTGATAATAGGTCAAGACCACTATTTCCAAACCTCTGATAAAACTAATAAGCCTAGCCATTAACAAGAAAAGTAGGCCTACACTACTGTTGTTAAGCGCTAGTACATGACCTAACCTCATAGTTCCAGAGAAAATTGGGAATAAGGATTATTTTATTTAAATAAGAGCTAACATTATTTTGTTTTGATTGAATGCTCAATTAGTGTTAATTTGAATTAGTGGTCTCGAGTCCTTGACGAATTATACACTTTGACCCACTTTCTTCTTTATAGGAAATGCCATGGTCATTAAATACACAAAGACTTTGTAGCATTCAGAAAACTATGAAATCATTAGATACAATTGCAATGTATTATATGTCTTTGTATTAATTAAAAACACCCCATATGTTTACTTGAAACAAAATCGATTGATTCACATCACGCACACGCAATGAAATTTGATAGGAAAAAAAATTACTCACTATGGATCGTTGCAGAAGTTCGGAATTTTTGGTGGGTCCAAGCTATGTAGGTGACAATATAAAACATCGAAACAGAAAAAACACATTTCTGGGTGCGCAACCATTCCGTTTCGCACTCCATTAGATATTATAGAAGTCCCATTACATGTTATACTTGTCGAATTATTTAGCTTTTGTTTCTTTGTCCCACAACATCCAGCGGCCATCTTTCCCGACATAGTAACAATAGAAAAAATTAATGCTGTTCGGTTTTTGGGGAGAAAGTATAACCAACCTACCAAGGAAATTAGCTAAGAGGCTGAGAAAATTAAATACACTAAACGTAGCTCGTGAAAATATTAGAAAGAAAGCGCTAATTAAAATAATTATTTAGAAATTAATTTAGTTTAGAGAACCAGCGGACAAGTTTGAAGTTTTATTGAAATTTTTAAGTTAATTTAATGTAATCTGTTGAATTAACATTATCTTTACTTAAATTTGATTAGGGTAGATTCATTATCTAGTAGGATTCTAGTAGGGAAAACCTTTTATAAAATACTAATACTTTCTTTTTTACGGTTAGGATTTATTAGTAAAGCTAGTGTTTTTCATAGTTGTTGATATTATCTGTGATATAGTGTTCATTTTTTTAAAGTGATAAAATCGTTCCTTCTTATGACATATTGAAATCGAGTACGATCATATAATGCTACTAATGTTAAACAACCATATAAACGAGAAAACACATTTTGCATATAATATTTTTTTAAAGCATATTTCAAAACTATCTACACAATATTATTAAACTGCAGCCTATCTATTTTTATTTCTTTTTACACTATCAAAAGATGACAAGTAAATTATTTTCAGTTTGCTCACAATAGTAAAACAAATTTTGAATGGAATAAAAAATACAGTATCATAATAACTATTTTAATAAATGTCAAGTATTTTACTATAAAACACTCATACAAACATTTTACTTCAACTAGACAATCTACAAACTTTCATAATGAAAATAAAAATAATTAACAGCAACAATTTACTTGAATCAACTAAAATTACTTAACACACTAATTCTCTATAGTTATAGAAACTGTAAAGTTCATAGCCGGTAGAACTTAAGCTCGCTGGTCCAACACACCACTTCCTTTAAATATAAATCATCCTACCATCAACGGACAAGAAGTCTTGTATCTTCGGGACCCCCAATTAAAATGTTGTGTACACACCCAGGGGCGCTAAAACGTTTATTGTCCCGGGGGGTTTGGAGGGGCAAAAGCAACATGAAATTATGTTCAGCCGTCAAGTTTAAAAGGACTATTTAAGCTTTGGCGAACTTATTATAAGCATTTTAGCTCTCAATCTTCCTTTCACCAAGTAGCGAGGCGGTTCGTCTCGAATTTTAAAACTGGGCATACATTATGTCATCTAGGTAAAAAAAATTAGTTTTGGTGGCGGGACAACTCATGTTACAAAGAATTTATGGCTTACAGTCACTGGATATATACTGGAAGAGTCGTAATGACTTACAGTAACTAGGTATATCCTGGCAGAGGAGTGATGGCCTACAGTCACTAGGTATATCCTGGCAAATGAGTGATGGCTTACAGTTGCTAGATAAATCCTGGTAAAGGAGCGATGGTTTACAGTAGCTAGATATTCCCTGGCCGAGGAGAGATGGCTTACAGCAGATAGATATTCCCTGGGCGAGGAGTGATGGCTTACAGTCATTTGATATACCCTGGTAGAGAATTGGTGCCCTACCATTAATAAAAATTAAACATTTTTTGAAAAAAAGTCAGTTCATAGTTAAAATATTTATTTTATTTTAAAGCCACTATACGCTTACACTAATGTAATATGTGTCGAAATAAAACAATTGAACATATAAGCATGGCGGTCATTACGTAAATGGCATGTACAGTACACTTTACATGTATATTTAAAAATAAAAAACACATTTGATTAATAATAGTATGTGCTTTAGCCTCTTTTTCATTAAAATATAAATGTTTTAACTTGACACATTAAATATGTTGTAAATCAAATTACACCAAATTTTATTTTTGTGAAACATGTGGTTTAATGGTAAAAAAGAGAATATCAAAGAGAATGATGGAGATAAAGTTTGTAGTAAAAAGACCGTGAGAGAGGAAAAGAAAAAGATTAGAGGACAAATAACATAAGGTGTGCAAGTGAGAGGATAAGACTGGAAGCAAATATTTATTATTATTATTATTATTATTATTATTATTATTATTATTATTATTATTAGCACAACGTCCTACTACCCGTTCGGGTTATACGCACTTACGCTAATGTGTAATGGTAGGGTGATTGTGATATGAAATGGAGGACCTACTAATGGAGGACCTACAGTTTAACGTGGGATCCGAACCACGGTGGAGTCCTGGCATTCCCCACATTCACAAGTTGTGATTAATATACGTCTTGTCAGAGGTGAGTAAAGTGTTTGGTAATCAGATAAATCTGTGCCGGGGCCGAGGATTGAACCCCGGACCCCTAGCACTAAGTCCGACACCTTACCCCCTAGATCACCAGGTCGCCTGGAAGCAAATAAAAGAGGAAAAATTGTGGAGGGCTAGAGGAAGATGGAGGTATTTTAATAAACTGACCCGGCAACAGGCTTGAAACTGTTGATGAAGATGATGATGATTTGGTCCGATAAGATAAAACGTAATAATATGGACTGTAAATATTTACATAGCTCTTATTCTGGCTAGTTATATCATGGGAATATAATGATAGCTTATAAAATATAATATATGAATGAAGGTCTTAAAAGAAAGGATATTATGTAAAAATATGACAATGGATTAATTGTTATTAAATATAATAGTTTTCATATAATGAATCATCCGAGAAATATATACATATTCGCGTACACCTTCTCACTTATGCCATTTTTAGTAGTCGAAATTTGTATTGAGAATCGACCGTTAATGGTAACAAGCTCTCCTTGTAAAACCTAAGATATGAAAACCAACTGTTCAATCAAATTAAATGTTCCTAACTTAAAATCTTATATACAGCCCATTTAATATCCAGTGTGTTTTTTTTATTAACAAGCAGCCTATTCCTTCTAGTGACATCAAAAGCATTTTTACGGTATTAGCAATAAAATATAAGAGTAAATGAGGGGGGGGGGGATTAATAAGAGGTAGTTTACCATCATTCGCTTGTAGAGAGGTTGATAAAAAGTACCTTCGGCTAAAAAATAACGTCACTAGCTTTAAACTCGGACAGCCATAATAATAGATAGTTAAATGACCGCTATGTGCCTTATTTTGTGAGATTGTTGAATTTAAAAAACTATCGGTCTTTTATTAAATATTTATGATTGTTAAATATAGGCTAACTTATATGTATTCAAATTCATATCATAGTAATTTAAAAGTATGGGGGAATTTTCCTCCATTACGAAACCCCCTTCCCCTTCCTAAGTATTTTAAAATTATATGTTGGATCATGCTTATATTGAAGTTATTCTAGCCACAGTTATAGTTGTACGTTTACCAAGTTTAATAATTTTGACACGATAGGGGGAAGAGGGGGGTAGGTGTAACTACAATTTGTAAATAAATTTAAAACATGTTTTTAATAATACTATGTTTTTATATTTCATTAATTTTAATTTCTATGTTTATCTCTTAAACTTATACCTACTACAAACATTTATTCCCCTATTTAAATAATACCTCAATGATTAACGTATTAATTATAAGCTACTCTGATATATATCAGAGTAGCTTATAATTAATACGTTAATCATTGAGGTATTATATATATATATATATATATATATATCAGAGTAGCTTATAATTAATACGTTAACACTACACTATTTTTAGTACTATAGGCATGACTTTCAAGGCTGTGACATTTTATCCTGGCAAAAGTCGCCATCTTGTTCGATTTTCTCAATACTAAGCTTTTTTGTGTGTGTGCATAAACTACAAAATATCAAGATCAATACTAAATATTAAAAGAAAAAATTAATGCTAATGAAGCTCTCACAAATTCTACCTCATCACTATTGAGCAGGTAAGCCCATTGAATAATTACAAATTTATCATTTATGATGATATATGTTCTCGGGTAGAAGCCCTGAAGCTGTATCAAATGAAAATGGAAAATGGAAAATGACAACCAGTTCACGGGAATCGAAACTGGGAACTTCGGCTATAAGCCTTCGTGCTAATGCTTTATCAACGAGGTAACCGGGTTGGGCTTGCAACAATGGCTCCGGAACTACTATTTGTCTAGCATTGGGTTGGGGTAAGATATTCCAACTGGCAACCTTGTCTATGGGGCTCCAGGAAATGGGAAGCCTTTAATTAGAAAGAAAAAAAATAGTTTGGATGAGGAAGCTATAAGATTAAAGTTTTTCAAACAGTTAGAGCCAGATAAGCAAATTAATAAATTTTAATTGAGAATTTGAGAAACAGGGGAAAGGGTGCAGATAAAACCTAATAAGGTGAGGCAGAAAATTGAAATTTGCCGGGAATATAGAGGGCCTAATATAGTAACAAAATAAGTGTTAAATAATGTATTTATTATTTAGAAAATGGCCTAAAAATGGGGCGGGATATATTAGCTTAAAATCTCTCCAAAATAATTATATGCTCTTCATTTCTGCATAGAGGAAAATTTAAGTTTGCCAAGTTTGCAAAAGGACCACTACAAAATAACGATAAAATCGGGAAAGTTTGGAATTTAAAAATATTTGTCGTAAATGGCTAATATAAAAAGCAAATGTCTCGATATGGTAAAAAATTCAATTTTGTTTAGGCAGATGAAATAAATCTAAAAATAGACGAATACAAAACCTCAAGAACCGTGATAGTAATTGGAAAAGCTGGATGTTTATTATTCAATACGTTTCTTTAACAGAATATATTTTTACTTTCTCGGTATCTTACAGGTAGAGAAAGTATTGTGATCGGCAAAAAAATCAAATTCAAGAATTTGATGAATCTTGACGTTTCATGACCCCCGCCGAATCCCAAAATGTTGTTTTTGACTTTTCGTCTGTCTAACTGTACCTCCAACTAGAGCCTAAACTATTTTACCGGGCTATAACTTGGTTTCTAGGGTTTTCATAGGGCTGCCCCTAGGGTTTTTGGAATTGGATATCTAATCATAAAATTAAGGGTAGTTTAATAAAAAGCAAAAAGAGAAAAAGTCGATTTTCTCAAAATCTTCTCTAGCAATTTTGATTAAATTTCATTTCTAAACATTTATAAATATATATAAAAAAAATGGCTTCTCTCAATATTTCGGCAAAATTACTTTAAGGGCTCTGGTCTGATGCGCAAATTATATTTTTTTATAATATTTCCTCAGCTATTTGAGATATGAAATTACTTATCGTTACAAATATGTAGGTCTCTTTATAATACAAATATTTTATAAGATGCAAAATTTTATAAAACCAATAACTTTCAAGCTATAGGTAAATATATATATTAACTTTTCGAACACGAAAGGTAAGAGTATTGCGACCGCAAAAGAAAATCTAACCTGAAATGTTGAGGGATGTCAACGTCTCAAGACCCCCCAAACCCTAAAAAGTGGTCTTTGCAATGACGTCTGTGTGTGTGTGTGTGTATGTTTAAACTTAAAATTAAGAATAGTTTAAGAAAGGGCGAAAAGAGAAAGACTCGATTTTCTCAAAATCAACTCTAACGATTTTGATTTAAACTCATATCTAGGTGTTGATTAAGATTATAAATAAACTGGCTATTTTCATTTTACCATGAAAACTACTTTTAGGGTACTGTACTGAAGCAGAAACTTCGGTATCTCCTCAACTATTTGAGATACCAAATAACTTATCATTGAAAAATTGTAATACTATTAAAAATAAAAAACTTTTATATGAAATATATTTTTATAAATTCAACAGTTTCTGAGCTATTGGCAAATATATTAATACAATTTTTGAGCTTTTGTTGTAAATAGATACCACTTAAGTTTTAACGCAATAATTCACCAATGCCATAGAGTAATAAAATAAAAGTAAGTCTCTAAAAGCTTGTTGTTGTTTTTCCCTAAACTTCTTAGGAGAATTGTTTGTACAACAATGATCTATCTCCTTCATTTTAGACTCAATAGTCAAAATTTACATGTTGTATTGGTTAAAATTTATAATAATAATAATATTTAGCACCGCGTCTTACTACCCGTTCGGGTTATACGCTTTAAGTACTAATTACGCTAATGGATTAGAAATTGGGAAAGTTGAATTAGAGGAAGTGAACCCGCATTTGCGTGGAGGGAGAGTGGAAAACCATATAGGAAAAACCACCCCTAGGTCACCCGACCGAGATTCGAACCTCGATCT
>CABFOW010000322.1:215504-316793 GCA_902141385.1 Timema californicum | reverse complement strand
CTTATGTATCGATAAAAATAATAGGATGTATATATATTAGCACTGCGTTATATCAACCATTCGGGCTATACGCCTATGTACTAGTTACTCTGTGTTAGGCATGAGCATGGTTTAATTAGAAGAAGTCTACCCCTATTTTAATGGAGGAAGAGTGGGAAAATAGCTAGGAAATAAACCACACCCGGTTCGGTACAAGCAACCGAGATTGAACCCCGATCTTCCCATCACCGACAGTCAAGTCTATTGTGAGGGTGACGCCTTAGACCATTCAGCCACCAATACGTGTTTTTAAATTATCACCCAAACTCTCAAGATAAAGAGTACACTACAAAAGTGGCAAATAAAAACCAGTTATCAACATTTCCACGCACATAAAAAAATAATTTTGTTTCGGGAACAACTCTGGCGCTTTTTAAGAATGTATTATTCATAATGTAAAATTAGTTTTTTTTATTTAAGTTGTCATTCTTTGCTGACAGCACTCCTAACGACGTTAAGGCTAAACCCAAAGAAAATAAAAGGTCTCTAAGGAGAGTCTTGGCATTATTCCGAAAAATGACAGCGAAAAGGACATCGCCCGGTGCCTGGGGTGGAGGCTGTTCCTCTATAAGATAGGGCGGTGCTGATGTAATACGTCAAGGTCAAATGAGAAAGTGTTACTGGAGTTCGGCCAATGCCTTCCAGATCATATTATTGGGGAGTAAGATTCTCATAGAGTCCAGTTGTTCTGTGTCGAGAGGTGAAAGGATTCTCTCAATTATGCGTCTTCTTTCCTTCTCGCGTCTTCTCTCTTTCTCTATAGCTATCCGTTTTAACAAGCACTGTTTTTATTTTTAAACTCATGTGTGGCCTTGGTATACCTGACAATGAGTTCCGGGTCCGGTACGCAACAACGGGTGACCCAACCTTCTCTGTCTGCTGGCTATCGAGCTTGTGAAGGCATACTGAACATTATTATTTTCCTTTATTTGTTGGTATTTAACGTGCACTTTCCCAACCGACTGATTATATCAGCACACGAAAGTTATTTCTATCAGTGAGAGTGAAAGGGCTTACAAATTTTGCTAGGAAAGATATATTCACATACATTCCAGGGATCTTTAAAATACCCCAATCGACATGGAATAAACGGCTTTACTTCCCCTCCGAAGGAAGTTGTGCTACGGATTTTAATCGCTGAAGAAACCGGTTAGGTTTGAACCCACAAATATCGGATCCTAAGGTAAACACTTTACCCCAACACCACCAAGGTCGACGATATTGTAGCTCACTTAACAAATACGCTGACTTTATATGCTTGCCATCAAGCTTGCGAGGGTATACTTTAGCTCATTCAACAAAGACACTGACTACCTGCATTTCACTGAACTTGTAAGGACCTCCTGTAGCTCATTTAATAAAGAAGCTGACTTTTTTTTTAACTTACTATAAAGCTTGTAGATACATCTTGTACTGTTGTATTAACGGTAAAGGCACAACTTTGTCTTCTTGTCAGTGAGATAGAGATCTCCCTGTATCACCGAATTTGTATCTCTTGTATCGCAAGATTGACCGTTTAATTTAGTTTCCTCATGACTGTATTCAGATGGAATTTAAAGCTAAGTGTGGAAATGGCTTCATCATTTGGAAAACCTCCTTAGATCTTCACTTTGGAATAGCTAACAATTATGTGTATAGTGAACGTGTAATATATTTCCTTACTTCGGAATAGGCTTTAGATGTTTTAGAACAATGAGCTGAAATTGAGCTGAAAATACATTAGAGTCACGATTATCCGGCCGTCCATATTATCCACCCCGGTTCTCGGTGTTAACAAGTGCGTTTTAAAATAAACAAGCCGGTACATATCCAATAGTAATTAATAAATAATATATATCGCAAATGTCTTACAACTACTGTTACATTGGAGACAGCAAAGCATAACTGCTATGCATGCGGTTGGCGTATAATACAGTCTACTGCAACCACATCCAATTGGTCGGTGTAGATAGCAGCACTATTATGATTTGGCTGGAAACAGAAGATGTGTCAAGGGAGGTGTAGATAGCAGCACTGTATTGATTTGACTGTAAACAGAAGCTGTGTCAAGGGAGGTGTAGATAGCAGAACTGTTTGATTTGACTGTAAACAGAAGCTGTGTCAAGGGAGGTGTAGATAGCAGAACAGTTTGATTTGACTGGAAACAGAAGCTGTGTCGAGGGAGGTGTAGATAGTAGCACTGTTTTGATTTGGCTGGAAACAGAAGCTGTGTCGAGGGAGGTGTAGATAGCAGAACAGTTTGATTTGACTGGAAACAGAAGCTGTGTCGAGGGAGGTGTAGATAGTAGCACTGTTTTGATTTGACTGTAAACAGAATCTGTGTCGAGGGAGGTGTAGATAGCAGAACTGCTTTGATTTGACTGGAAACAGAAGCTGTGTCGAGGGAGGTGTAGATAGTAGAACTGTTTTGATTTGGCTGGAAACAGAAGCTGTGTCAAGGGAGGTGTGCGTGAGGTGTAGCTACATGAGTCAAACCCATACTCAAAATGATTTACACTCTGACTCCGTATTATCCGGCTTTTCCGTTATTCAGCTTGGAATGCCGCCACTTTAGAGCGGATAATCGCAACTCTAATCTATATTACTTACTTTGGAATAGCTTGTAGCTCTTAGAGCAATGAATGGGTAGTATGTTTTCTTCCTTAGGTTTAGTGTACAGCTCTTAGTGTAATTAATGAGTAGTATGGCTCCTTACTTTAGAATAGCTCATAGCTTTTAGAGTAATAAAAGTGTAATAAATCTTTCGGATGAACGAGTCCTTTATACTGCAGTAGCTACAAAAACTGCATCATAAATATATCTCATGGTCAAGTGGCTATAGAGGTGGAATACAGATATAGTGAATTAATCTGAGGTGATACACGGAATTTGCTGATAACAGATATATCGGGGCTCAAATTCTGGTCGTGTCTACTTAGGGTGATTTTCCTGAATGGTTTCTCACTCTCCATTTACGCAAATGCGCGTAGGTTACCTCTAAAATGCTTCCCTCCGTATTCCTTCCCCATTAGAATAATTATAATATATATGAATAGCCTCAATAAGTAGTAAGACTCAGTGATAAAAATATACACACGTACTAATTAAATAACTACTAGAATCCGTTTTATACGTAATCACGTTTAAATACATTCTTAATATTGTATATAAAAGAAAAGTCACCTATAATTCAATTTTCATGGAAGCAGCCTTTTTGGAAAATTAGTTACTAATTTGTGGTCAAATTTAATAACAATAATCTACTATATGGGAATAATGTTATTTTATAGGTACGACTAATTTATATAAAACGCTACAGCTGTAAATCATATGACTATCTGACGTATGAATACGTGAAAGTAGATCCAGTATCTTTTATAACTGTCAGATGTCAGATAAAGTTATTCCTATGGCTATTGGGCTGAGTATATCATCAATGTGCTTGCATTGTTTGTTCATGATAGATTTGAATTTTTCTGATGATAAAAAGTTATTGAAAATAGTTCCGTATTAATTCGATCTGAAAATATATTTTGTCCCTGTAACAAACAAAGTTGTTTTGAATAAATTGTGCAATTTGTCAAATATTGTTGTGTAGCGAATGAATATGTTAAGTTTTAAAATGTAAGAAAGAAAAAGAGTCAAAGCTATCGTGAATTAGCAGTAATCAATATTGCTTTGACTTGACACCGATATCAGTTTCAAATATCTGGCAAGTCCATTTTTTAAATGCTTCACTTAAATTGATTCTATCCGCATAGGTGAACACATAGGCTAAGGCGTCAGCCTTGTCTGAGCTGGTTTGCTGGCGATGGAAAGGCTGGGGTTTAAATCCCTGTTTGGGTGTCTTGAGTGTGGTTTTCACTAAATATTTTTTCCACGCTAATGCGGATTCATTTTCTCTCCCTTTTACCCTCGGGATCCTTCCCTCTTTATTGTGCATATTCTTAATTTATTTATGTTTGTTATGTATATCAATGCACTCAAATATGTAAACATATTTCTATGTGTTTAGTATTTTTTTAGTCATATTCTAAATTAGTTTTTAATTTTTAATCACTTTATATAGTAAAGAGTTTAGAAGTACGTTTGAAAAGGATTCTGGTAAAAAAGACTATCTATATCTGACGGTATCAAAATCTACTAAAACTAATTTAATATATTTATACGTCAAGTCACGGGATGTTCAGCTGACACTTTTTATCAGTAATATAATGCCTGTAAAATAACACCAATAAGACCAATGTCCTAACAAAAGCCAATGGGGATAAGACAGTGGCTAAGTATAAAAACAAGCACGGGCCCTAGCTTGGCCCAATTAATTATATTACTGAAATGAATAATAACACCACAAGAACTCGCTTCGATGGCCGCGTGGTCTAAGGCGTTACGCACTATATTATACTGCCAATGATGGGAAGATCAAGTTTAGAATATCTGTCGTATGTACTGAAGGTGGTTTTACTCTCTTCCTACACGCAAATGCGGGTACGCTTCTTCTAAATATAACCTTCCTAATCCCTAAAATCACTAGCATAATTATTACATAAGCGTATACCCCCAATGGTAGTAAAACGTGGTGCTAAAAAACAGTTTAATGAAAATGGTTTGTATTTTCTAAAAGTTCTTTCCTACCAGAATCTTACTATACTCAAACACCTGATCACTCGCCCCTGGAGATTGGAATGGATGACCCGAAAGGTCGCGATAATGCACCAACTTTTCTATCGGAGCGGCGTGTTGGCGTGTGTGTTTTTTTTAAAGGAATCTTCGAATGACACATGTGACATGTCGGAATACAAGCACCTGTTATACTGAACAAGCAAGCAACCTTTTGGGCGGGGTGCTTTTAACAAACCCACGACCGCTTAGTCAAGATGAGTTTTTTTGTAGGAGGGGAAAGTGCGATGCGTTTGAAGTCCACTCCGACACCCATATCGTGGGCTTATATACAGAGTGTGGCCGAAACAATTAGACGATTCGTAACTTGAAAATTAACCCTTTAACTGAAAAGTAAATATTCACTAGCTGAATAAAAGCAAACTGCATACTATATTTGTTTCACTTTTCGAAGATAATGTCCCTCTGGTGAGATCCACTGGACGTCAGACAAACATCAGCAAGTTGTCCATCACTTTCTTTAGCATAGATCATCTAATGTTTCCCCCCCACCCTGTACAGGTAGGCACAAAATCTGTGAAACAGTACTTTCTTCGCTTTGGGGTCAAGCCTCAACTGCAATGGCAGTGTTTTAATACTTCATAAACCTGCCTCGGTGGCCACGTGATCTAAGGCGTTACTCTCGCAATAGATAAGATTGCCGATGACAGAGAGAATGGGGCTATAATCCCGATCGGGTGTACTGAGTTTTTTCCTAAATGGTTTTACACCCTCCCTTCATGCAAATGCGTGTACACTTAATTTAAATTCAACCTTTCTAATCTTTAAAACCATTAGCATATTAAGTGCATAGGCGTATAACCTGAATGGAGCAATAAGATATTAAAAAAAAAGCCTATACAAAGATACATTTAGCTGTATTATATCATTAAAAGTTCGTGAACTGGGTGTGGGTTTTCCTAAATGGTTTTCCACTCTCCCTACACGCAAATACGGGCTCACTTCTTCTATATTCAACCTTCCCAATTCCTTAACCACTAGCGTAAATAGTACTTAAGCGTATATCCCGAACGGGTATTAAGACGCGGCGATAAATGTATATATATATACTTATCACCACGTCTTACTACCCGTTCGCGCTATACGCTTGAGTACTATTAGTATTGTGTATATATTAAAAGGTTCGTGGGCCACACACAATCACAAGTTTGGCGTGTCCGCCTTAAAGCCATTCAACGCTCGAAGTGGGTCTGGGTTTAAAAAGTGCGCTTTGATTATCAAAGTAAAAACTTAACCTCCGCTCCGTATTGCCGAGTATAAAGAAGTGTGAAGCTTTCAAGTGAAGATTCTCACGAGACGTGCGGGTATCTGTTCGGTGATGGATGGTTGGTGTGTCAGATGTCACGTGGTCATTAACTGCCGCGACACGGGTCAGAGGTCGGCCGATACACGGCTCCATGATATCCCGCCACCTGGCTACGTAGTGCGCTGGAACTTGCCACTAATAGCGAGACGCTTACTAATTATTCAATTATATCCAGCGAGCGAGGTTAGGCCTCACCGCCGAGTGCCCTCGACTCGTTTTCAGCCGACGGCCGTCCTTGTAGCGAAGCGAGTAGGGGGGGGCGACTTTTCTTCCTTCTCCACGTTCGGGCTATCTGCAGTTAATAACAATGATGAGGGTAGAGATGAAGAAAGTAGGATTCAGAAGGCAGCGTTGCCGCATTTGCCTGAAGGCAGAATAGGAAACCATTCAGTAAAAATTGGCTTCAGTGGCCGCATCGTCTAAGGCACTACTCTTACAATAGACTAGACGGCCAATGCCGGAGAGATCGTGATTCGACCCCGGTTGGATGTACTGAGGGTGGTTTTTCCTAAATGGTTTCCCACTCTCTCTCTCCACACAAATGTGGATACACTTTCTATAAATTTAACCTTACTCATCCCTAGCCAATTAGCGTAATTAGTACATAAGCGTGTAACTCAAATAATGAATAAGACATGGTCGAAAAAAATTAAATTCTGTTTGGATTCGAACCCCGATCTCCCTTTCAACGGTAAACCAGACTAGAGTAACCTTAAGCTTAGTCCGCTTGTCCAGCTGATGCCAAAGGGGGAAGGAGGTAACTTAATGATAACTTATTTTTGCAAAATTTTGTTCCAAGCTGAGAAAGATTGTATGAGTGTGTCGTACCATTTATTTTCAGTATTTGTTCCATTCCTCTTGAAATAAATATCTGGAGCTAGATTTGGGTATTTCAGGTTAGGATTGCTCTCCAATTGGTGTTACCTGTAGTCACACACACTTAAACGTCAGCAGGGATCAAACCGGCGGTTTCTTTGACTGGTAGTCACCTAATTTTTATAATACGAAAAGGAAATAGAAAAAACTGCTGATAAAGATTGTCAAACATGAAGTTGAGTCCCAAACGAGCACAGATAATTACACTCTAACAAGGTATATATTTAAAGAGATACTGTGCCGCTGGATGCAGGATATAGAACCGGAGCGGTCCACGAGCTTTTCAATTGAATTCCTGACGAGATCACCACACAATAAGTTGTAGATTTGACGCTCGCCCTTCAAACCTGTCCGGCGCCACAGAATATACACGGCTCGTTATTGAAAATGGAACACAACGAGAGGAAGCTATTGCTACACAAAGGTTTGATCATAATTTACACTAGGTAAAAAAATATTACGGTCAATAACGTTCACGCTTTATTAAAAAACAATAAAAAATAGTTTTTTTTACTAAACATTGTTATAGTTAATATTGGACACAAAAAAATTCCATCCTTCTATATACTAAGAATATTTAATTCATAATTTAAAAAACATTTGATCGACTCACCTATTTCTCAGGATATCACGAGACGCAAGAGTTTATAGAACCCCCCCCCCTCCCACCACTCCTCCCTCCTACTACACCCCCCTCGCTTTGAATATCTTGCTTTTTTCTGTAGCAAACTCAGTGTGTATTTTTTTTAAATCAACCCTTCAAGTCTATTTAAATTCAATTAAAGCAACATTTTGGATGAATTAATCTATTTGGAGATTAGTTTCTATCATGCAACGTTGCCATGTTTGTGTATTCTAATATACGTTTTTATTCATTAATTACGTAACTAATCATTAAAAATATTTAATATTACCGATTAGCCATCATGCAATGCGACCCTATTTTTAAAATTCTAACATGTGAGGTTGGGGTACTAAATTTATACTATTTCTTAGATATGGATCAATTCAAAAAAATTGTTGAGTTAGCGCACTAAATATGTGCAATGTTAGGTAGTATATGCGTATGTTAACAGGCTGTTGTTTTCTGATATGACACACATTTGTCAACAATTAGGAAAAATACTTTTACAGAAGATTTAAATCCCGACACTATCACCATGGTTGTAAATAAAACATTCCAAACTAAAATACTACAAAAAGTTAGTAATATTGTTTTATTTAATGGGGACTACTCTTTTCTTTTTATACTAAAAAGATATTAAGTTGGAATTCTTTTTTCATTAAGATAATGACACTACATTTTTTCTCCCAAAAAAAATATGGCTCCTCAGTATTTTTAAAGTAACGTGTATGGCATTCCTGGTATAAGGCGTCACTCTCCTAATGGATTGGAATGCCGATGACAAAAAATCGGGGTTGGAATCCCGGTAGGGGGTACTGAGGGTGGTATTTTCTAAATAGTTGTCCACTCAAATGTGGATACACTTCCTTCCTATAAGCTCAACCTTCCTCTTCCCTGAACACATTAGTCTTTCTAAGCGTATATATAGCCCGGTCACGTGGCGAGAAGTGGTGCTAAGAAAAATAACCTTATCTGGCAGAAAAGTTGCTTGATCTACTTTCACGTATTAATATATCCTTTCTATGATAGGAGAGGAGGTAACTAATAAGTGACAGCCAGCAGAAGGTTCTGTATTGCAAACATTTGGTGAAAGTAACTAATGTCCAGCTATTCGTAAATAATTATTGATAAAATAGTATTACTAAGAAAATAATAATTATTTCTGAACATGTTGACAAGTCTAGCTACCGTACCTTGAGTAAACGTTTGCAATAAAATTCTACTATTATTATTATTATTATTATTATTATTATTATTATTAGCACCGCGTCTTACTACCCGTTCGGGTTATACGTACTTACGCTAATGTGTAATGATAGGGTGATTGTGAGATGAAATGAAGGACCTACAGTTTAACGTGGGATCCGAACCACGGTGGAGGCCTGGCCTTCCTCACATTCACAAGATGTCTTGTCAGAGGTGAAGGAAGGGTTTGGTAATCAGATAAATCTATGCCGGGACCGAGGATTGAACCCCGGCCGCCAGCACAGAAGTCTGACACCTTACCCCTAGACCGCAAGGTCACCAAAAATTCTACTAGCTGTCACCTACCACCTCTCCTGTTGTAGATGGGGTGTACGTTAAGTCATGTGATCGCAGTTGTCACGTTTGTTAGAAAATATCAATACATATAATATAGCACTAATAGAATAGTAAGATATTATCAATGCTGTCTACAAAAAAGTTTGTATTATATAAAAGTTTCTTTCTGGCAAAATCCTTCTATAGACATGCCTGTATCGTTATAAAATAAACTTTATATTGTTGTTCAAGAGTGATGATATCACGACAGATATGCAAGTACTGTAGAAAACTGAATTAAATCTATCTACTGAAGCAACGCCTTATGTATGTATATACATATATTTCCAAACAGTTATTACCATAAAAACCGCAAAAATGCTTCTATATTCTCTTACATCTGACCTTAATTATCTCTACACCACTGTGGATTTACAGTATTCAAGTTCCATATTGTTTGTAAATCACTTATTATAATGATTATAAGTTAAGTTTAATGTTCCTTAGCATATGATTAATTCAAGATCTGAAATACAGAAAGCTTCTGGTAAAAATTACTGAACATTTTGTTGTGAAACTGGAGGTAGCTACTAACTTTATAAAAGTTATGTTACGTGATCAACTATTGTAATCTCACGGATATGAATTTTTGTTTGAAACCAACAGAAGTACCTGGCGTTGCTCGGGGTAACCAAACAATTCACGCGTACTCCAGGCAACGCTTTTCTTTGCTTCAAACAGACCGAAAAAAATCTCATTATTTTATTCCTTCCTACTCAGTTTTTAATAAATTTAAAACAAACTAGAAAAAAAAATTAAACTCCAGCTTCAAGGTGCACATGTTTGTACGCAGGCGCTACTTAATTTTAGAATTTCAAACTTCAGCTTGAGGCTGCTATCACACAAACCTCATAACAGACAAACAAACTCATTTTATTAATATATATGAGAATGATTGCTTTATTACATTCTAAATTTGGAAAATATGGTTTTCACAAGGGTTGGGGTGTCTTTAGGTAATATAAAACTTAGTAGGTAAACCTCTTAAAAATACAAACACATATTCTATAGGTCAACAATATTTCACAAATGTTTAGTGTTACTATACTCTTATTCTTATAGAGATTGGATAATATCTCTTAGAAGTGGCAGTTGAAGATCACATGACTAGACATATGAATATAATAAAGTAATTTTAGTAGCTTTTGTAGCTAGCAGGTAATACTTTTTTTCAGAATACTATTAATACACATAATGATGTACAAGGGCGTAGAAAGGGAAATGGGTTCGGGGGGCACACACACACACACCAACATTTATATATATATATATATATCTTTATTGTCTAAAGGCTTGGACATTTTTTCTAGCAGACACCTTTTAACCCCCCCTCCCCCTAGAAAAACTAGCCTTCTACACTCTTGATTATGTCTATTTATATTAAAAAATGTATACACTTCATAGAATTTAAAATGAAATAGGATGGTATAAAGAGGGCACATCATCGCATACGTAAGATGCCGTTCTATTGGTATGGCAAGTGCATTAAACAATTATAAGTAAAGCTCTTTTATTATTTTCCTCCCTCAGCCCAACGGATGGGGGATCACGCCCCATTTTGGAGACCAGTGATTCAGTCCATGAAACCATACCATATTTCTCAACTACTGACTTCATTCTCATAATTTTTATTTCGTATAATATCATGACTTGTTGTATTTCGGTTTAGGAAACACATTTCTATAATCGATAATCCACTGGATTTAAAACAATTATTCGAGCAGTGCAACATTATCTAACTATTCTTATTCTTAATGGGAGTTCAAAATTACCAGTAATAAAATTACATTAATTTTTATGACTAGTTTGACACCTTTTCTTTTGATACGGCATCTGAAAGTAGATTTGAATTATAATCACACCTTTTATTTTCTAGGGCAATGTGACTGATATTTATTAATATTTAATTCATTCTCTACGAGATATTTTTTTCTTTAATGCTATTTTAATAACAGAAAAAGTCATTATTCTAATGAGTTCACTGACTTTCTTTTACTTTTATTTTTTTTATTACTCTAGTGTTTTAAATAGAACATTTAGTTCAGACATTTCTAGTCATACATATTTATTTAATTTAGCTTCTTGTTTTCTGCTAAAAATAATTAATCTTACATAATTGGTAATATTCTATTTTAAAAATACAGATTTTTATTATAGATGTGTTATCCTATATTTCTCGAATCGTAATCCCAAACTCAAATCTTAAATTTTATTTCGTATTACAAATCCAAATTCGACTCCTCAAAGCTTTATAAATGTATAATTTTAGTTAAAAAGAAAACAAATAAAATTTAATTTTAAAAATGTTGTTTACATTTTTATGCCACTAACAAGTGCTATTTTGTTTGTCATGTAAATTACGTGATAAACAACAAGGCTAACAATTGTTTAGTAAATTAATTAAATTAATACAATTTTGTCCTTTTTTTAGATTTTAATGAATCTCAAATCCCTCGAATACCATAAGATTTGAGAATTTGAGGAGCCGATCATCCCATCTTTAATATTTATCAAACAAATTACATTAAAGTCAACCTACATTGGCACTATTTGTAAATTTCACAATAACCTGGGTATGTAATTATGTAACATTAGTTCAATACTATCACATCCCTACTATCATCATACAAACTAGTCAGTATATTTGTTCAAAATGGAGACATTTATAATATAAACTTAAATTATCTTGTTCTTTTAGCTCCACGTCTTACTACCCAGTCGGGTTGTGCCCTTCTTTAATTGTTGTTTTGAATGCTAACAATGGCAGTGGTTTAAGAGAGTTTTATAGTGAACTAATCACTCTTCGCTTTTAACCTTATGACAAGTGAAGAGAAGATGTATATCCTCCCGATATTTATTTCAGATTAAGAATACATCTCGAGCAGATTAAAAGGGAAATTAGATACACGATCACGTTCGAACCAGAAAACATATCAAAGTGTGATTTAATGCTTTCTTCTTTTTGTGAATATAATAAGTTTGTTAGTGTTTAGCATTAAAAAAAAAAGTATATTATATTGTGTTTTTTTAAAGTAGAATTTAGAAAACAGCAACCCGATAAGGCACCTGGCTCATGCTGTATTATATACCTTAGCTACAGAAGCCCCATGGCTTCTTTGGTGCTGACTGACAGCTTTGAAAAGTTACCAGACCAAATTACGTATCCTTACGCCGAACCAGATGATCTGCAAAAACATGTGTTTAGCATTTGTCACTTCTGACAGTCAAAATTTAGGTATATACCTCAAATTTGACTGTCAGAAGTCAGCTGTGAGCTGTCAGTCAGCACCAAAGATGCTATGGGGCTACTGTAGGTGATATTCGCGGGGTGTGATGGACTTGGTCATTATCTAAAGATGGACGCTTTAGTGTTCTCAATGAAGAGCGAAATCAATCAATTAAATCAGGAGATTAAAAACAAAATTATTGATAATTATAATATTTGTTGACACAATTGTTTACTTAAGCAGTAGAATCTTAGAAAATACATATAGTTTATAGTGTAAACAAATAACTATATATTTTTACTAGAAAATTTTAACTTGTACTTTATGAGCCAACAAATTATATCAGATCATGATTTATAAAATAAATTAATTCCATTACAGAATGATCACTGTAAACGAAGAGTACGGTAGTCTTATAGCCCGAATGGGTAGTAAGGCGCGGTGCTATATATAAAATTAATTTCCTCCAACGGTAGTTTTTCCGGCCAAGCTTGGTGTCGAACCTGAGAGCTCTAACAAAGCAAGGAGACATCATATTGAACGAGATAAGGTATCTGATTTCTAATGTGTAAAAGTGAACCAGTAATACAAATATAGGCCTATTACAGACCTATTTTCATAGGATGCTCGTTATTGAAAACTGTAAACTGATGTTGCCACAATGGTGTGAATAAAAATATTTTAAAATTGTTATGTATATTCTTACTGCGTTTGGTTATTTACTCAAAGAGAACTTATACAGTAATTCTTAAGTGAGTCTTATTGAAAGCATTTAATATATTTTTAATTAATAAATCAAACTAAACACACATTTTTACAATTCAAAATTTTAGTGACTTTTAAACAATGCTAGTGGTTTAAAGTGGACTTCCTTTAAAAATTCTGGTTTTAGAAAAGTTAGTGGATCTTCTCTCACATATTTAAACGTCAAGTCATGTGATATGCAGCTGGCACTTTTGAAAGATGTTATAGTAAAATAGTATTATAAAATTACAATATTTTTTAGCACCACGTCTTACTACCCGTTCGGGCAATACGCCTATGTACACACTAATTTTTCAGGGATTAGGAAGGTTTAATTTAAATGAAGCGTACCTGCATTTGCATGGAGGGAGAGTGGAAAACCGTTAATGGAAAACCACCCTCAGTGCACCCGAAAGGGATCAAATCCCGATCGTCTCGCTTTCAGTAGTTTAGTCTAACATGAGGCGAGTTAAACCACGTGGTCACCGAAGTTGATGATAAAATAAAATGTGATCAATTTTCGTGGCAAAAAAAAAAAGCTTATTAATACCGTCTAAAAGGTTCCTCCCTAGAAAAGTGGGTTGTATCCCAGCTTTTACAGTATTCCCAACGGTTCCGTGGCGTGATAAAGAAAACATGCCCTCTCTAGTGGTTCCAACATTTTTTGGTCAAAGGACGACCTCGGAGCTCTTGAGTCACTATTGGCTTATTAAATAATAGGTCTGTAGTTGTCATGCGGTGCGCTCCAGGGAGGTTGATTCTTATCGCGTACCAACCCGTTCCGAGAGGGCCTCCTCTCCTCCCGAGCAGCCGTGGAACTCAACAACCGACGTACCTGAACCTACCTAGCTTGATCCACATTTCGGCTGCCACGTGCTGGGAGCGAGTTGAGATACCATGCGTGGATATAGAGTCTTCACTGGGAGTGAGGGGGGGATGGGATAGTAACATCTCGCAGGGCACAAACACACACACACATATATATATATATATATATATATATATATACATACATAAACACATACCCACATACATTTTATTGAAAATTGTTTTTTACACTGACATGGTGGCTACAAACAGGGAAAATTTGGAAAAGTCCGAGAATTTTTGGATGACAGGGAAAACAGGTAAATATCAGGGAATTTAACTAAAAATAAGGAAAAGTCAGGGAATTAAAAAATATGTCTAAAATATCCCATTAATTTCTCAACTAAACTAAAAAAAAAAGCTTATTAATACCGTCTAAAAGGTTCCTCCCTAGAAAAGTGGGTTGTATCCCAGCTTTTACAGTATTCCCAACGGTTCCGTGGCGTGATAAAGAAAACATGCCCTCTCTAGTGGTTCCAACATTTTTTGGTCAAAGGACGACCTCGGAGCTCTTGAGTCACTATTGGCTTATTAAATAATAGGTCTGTAGTTGTCATGCGGTGCGCTCCAGGGAGGTTGATTCTTATCGCGTACCAACCCGTTCCGAGAGGGCCTCCTCTCCTCCCGAGCAGCCGTGGAACTCAACAACCGACGTACCTGAACCTACCTAGCTTGATCCACATTTCGGCTGCCACGTGCTGGGAGCGAGTTGAGATACCATGCGTGGATATAGAGTCTTCACTGGGAGTGAGGGGGGGATGGGATAGTAACATCTCGCAGGGCACAAACACACACACACATATATATATATATATATATATATATATATACATACATAAACACATACCCACATACATTTTATTGAAAATTGTTTTTTACACTGACATGGTGGCTACAAACAGGGAAAATTTGGAAAAGTCCGAGAATTTTTGGATGACAGGGAAAACAGGTAAATATCAGGGAATTTAACTAAAAATAAGGAAAAGTCAGGGAATTAAAAAATATGTCTAAAATATCCCATTAATTTCTCAACTAAACACAAAACCAAATTTAATAATACCTTAATAAAATAACATTTTAATTTTTTAAATATCAGATAAAACCGTTTATGTTTGTAGATAAAAACTTTTTTTTTAATACGTGATCAATAATAAATAAAACAAGTCATCATCCACCTTCAAAATTGTAAAAAATTAGTCAGGGATAATTGAAAAATATGTTGCCTGGAAAAGTTAGGGAATTTAGTAAAATATGTTTTGTAGCCACTCTGACTGAAGAAGTTTATCCTCTTATTTATTCCCATATTTTGTACATGTATATATTATTAATACACTAAACAATAAAAACGACCCACTGCAGAACGTATGAACCAGCCAACACTGGGGCGTAAAGTCCTGTATGTTGTCGAAAGCGTATCTTTGCCTGGAGCAATATTCTAGAAATGTATTGTCCATTGTTGTTTGTTACTTCATGGACCATATACATCACCACGGAAAAGTAGAAAGAGAGAGAGAGAGAAATACGTCAACAGAAGAGAGTGAGAAACAAAGCAAAATAAGTATAGAAAGATTCTAAGGACAGGGAAAGAGAAACTCCCGATAGTAAAATAAAGACGAAGATACAATCAAGAGAAAAAGAAGATCATAAAGTGATGAGTCGTCATGTGCGTCCTCGCTTTTCACCGTTGCTATAAAGTATAGTAAAAACCATCATAGAAGAACCTTTCTAAATACATACAAAGCGTACTGTAGCCAATTACTTACTATATGGCAATAGGAACTCGAAAGTTCATTGCAGCACTTACAAAAGTATGCAACCCATCCCTATCTTGAGCTAGCTCTACCCAGTCCCCCTCATTATACCCTGTCTCTTTCAGGTCCATTCTAATGCTATCCCCCTATCCTTGACTTTGTCTTCCCAACGGTCTCTTCCCATTGGGTTTACCAGTCAATACCCTGAACAAGGTTCTAGATTCTTTCATTCGTGCTGCTTGTCCTGCTCACCGTAATCCTCTAGATTTTACTATCTTAACAATATCTTGTAACGAGTACAGGGTAAGTAGCTCATCGTTATGTAAACTCCTCCACTACCCTGTATCTTTATCCCTTTTTGGACCAAATATCTTCCTAATCACCTTATTTTCGAGCATCCTAAGTTTATTTTCGTAATGTAAAGCAAGAAACCGTGTTTCACACCCATAGAGAACAACCGTTAAAATTAGGGTTTTGTATATTCTTGTTTTTCCATTCCTTGAAAGCAGACGAGTTGTTAACAACTTACTGACTGAATATCAGTATGCATTCCTGGACCGTATTATTTTCCTAATTGCCACTCTAATAACGTTATTGCTAGTTAAAATTATTCCTAAATATTTAAACTCACTAACCTTATCAAATTCCATTCATAGGTCAATTGTGACTAAATATCATATACCCTAAAATATAGGCCTACACATTAAAAGTGACGGATCAATGTATGGACACAAATAGTATGATTTAGTGACATTATGATTCCCGTATCAGGTTCATCAGACTGTTATCATATTGTGTTGTTTTATTGGTTCCCCGAGTCTTACTATCCGTTAGGGCTATCCACATATTTATACTACTAGATTAGAAATGGGGAAGGTAAAATTAAAAGTAAATGCAGAGGTCTAGTGAATGAGGAATCATTCTGGAAAAAAAAAATCACTGTCACCACACCCGATCAGGATTTGAATCTCACACTTCCTGCCATTGGCAGTCTTATCTATTGTGTGAGTGATGCCTATCTTCTGAGTTAATAGTATTGGGTTCGGTTCCTGGCAAGACAAAAAATTTACCAATCGTTAAAAAGTAGCTTTCACTTTTCATAGTGATGAATTGGGATATTAAATGTTGTACTTTTTCCAGAGTTAAGCTAGATTGTAAATAATATATTATCAATCATGTGATCTTATCAATCTCCCTTATAACAATTATCTGACTATACACTCTACCTGTGTGTATCTTAAATAAACACAGCTATGTGGACTAAGAACACTTCACCCCCTTTACAGACATTTACTCTCGAGGAATAAAGAAAACGTTTATTCCAAATGCCCCATTACAACGCCTTAAGAACCACCATCTCCCTTCATTACAACTGCCTTAAGAACCCCTGTCTCCCTCCATTACAACGCCTTAAGAACCCCTGTCTCCCTTCATTACAACGCCTTAAGAACCCCTGTCTCCCTCCATTGATAACACAAGTAATACAACTCGAACCAGGAGTCATATCGAGTGCGATTATCTTAAAATGAAACGACCATTTTCACTGATCCTTATCTCGCTGTTGTCTAGTAAAGAATGTATAGCACAGCACATTGACGCGATTTATGGTTAAAGATACATCTTTAATTTCCGGGTTGTTTGCCCGTGATATGGGCCTTTAAAAGTGAAGGAGGGAATCACTCATGGAACGAATAAATATATTATCTCGATGCGGTTTTAAGGTATCATCAAACAATCACAGTGGTAATCAACACATAAATTCACGTCATGTTTTAAAACTATAGTGTAAGGAATAAAAACATTTTCACTCTGTTTATTCGTAACTAATAGTATTACCAAAACTGTATTTATTAAAACCATAGCTTTCAAACGAGATTAGACGAGGATGAATCCTTCAGGGTCATGTATTACAGAATTAATTCATTGTGAATGGGTTTTTTTCTTTATAAAATTAGTAAAACAAATCTTCGAATATAGCAACTGTAAACACCTCATTGTTCTTGCTCTACCATTGAAATTTGGCCAAATGTATTCACTAATTATTCTTTATAGTCAAATTGTATGCACGGAATGCTTTTTGTTTACAAAATCGTCCAAGAACTCTGCAAACGTCGACTAACTCATTATTCGCGAAAAGTATAGTCTTGTAGCTTCAAGAACACTCATTGCTACATGGAATGACCCATGACACTGAATCAAACCCTTGCGATCATATGTCAAGATGTTTCTACAAAAGTTTATTGGCTTTGCTGTATAGATCATTGTCCACAGATAGACTATCATGATTCAGTTCGATTTTCTTTGTAAAATTCAAACAACAGTGGAAAAGGGCTCAGAGGTCAAATTGTTGTGTACTTGAAGTTGTCGGTTCTGCACAAGCTTGGAAAAACATCTCTAGCCCAAACAAACAAATAATAGCGTTTTTAAGATAAGATCTGATGGGATTTTATTGACTCTTCATTACTTCACATTGTATAAAAGATGGAGTAATTTTTTTTGCACTACGACATAATATTCTTCTAAAGCAGCAGTTCCCAACCTTTTTCCGCTTGCGTGCCCCTTGGCAGCCCATTCCCATAAATTGTACCCTTAATTTTCAGCAAAACGTTGAAATATTACAGTAGTAGGCTTAGTCATTTCTGATTTATTTGCTGTAACTGAAAATAAGTGGGTTAGTTATAGGATTAAAAAACCATGTGATAAGAAGAAGAATATAATGCAGATATCGTTATATTCAAAAAGCAAAAGTTACAATAAAAACAAACACAATTAATTTATTTATTAATAATTATAAAAACTATTTTATGTTTGAAATTGAAATCATTTTCGCAAAGTCAAATACAGAAGAAAATCTGCATCGTCCCTCACCCTATTGTTGAGTTAAAACTTTTGATTGATCTTTTATCTTACAAGACCGGCAAATGTAGTTATTTCCATCATTAGTCAAATATTTTCGCGTACTCCCAAACGTCTTGGCACGTACTCCGGGGGGTACACGTACCCCACGTTGGTAACTGCTGTACTAAGGGATCATCCATAGCTTACGTAACATTTGTTCTTACCTTTTTGACCCCACCTCACCTTGTAGACCCTAGAGTTCACTCCTACTGAACCTCCTCTCCCAATATATATCTGCATTTGTTTGCGCTAATACGGCAAGGACAAGAAATGTAGAATTGAGAGTAGCTAAATCTACATTGCATAGAACAAGTGTGAGAAACTATTTAGGAATAAAAACATCCACAGAGTACTCCAGCCTGGCGGTTGAACACCAGCCTCCCCATCACTAGAAAACTAGACTAGATTAGCTTGCCACCAGATTCGGATAAAAAGTTATTTAATATGGTGTATGCTACTCGTGGAACATTTCATCTTCCACCTTGACGGCTGCGTGGTCTAACGCGCTACTCTCGCAGTAGATCTGACTGCTGATGACGGGTAGATCGAGGTTGTAATCTCAGTTGGGTGTACTTAGGGTGGTTTTTACAAAAACCAACGTAAAAATCAAAAATACTCTTCAAACTATAAGATTAATATTTGTAACAACGTTCGCAAATCTTTTGAGTTATTTAAGAACCTGTAATCCACACTGGTGGGCACAAGGAGTAAACTTCACACTCGTCTAATCTGACCGGCTCGGTTTATTGAGTTTTTTTTCTAAATGGCTCCCCACTCTCCTTCCGTGCAATTGCGAATAAATTTCCTCTAATTTACCTTTCTTCTTATCTAGTACCATTACATTCAAATAACCCGGACGAATACATTTTAATTTTAAATGAAGGGCATTATCTGACAACTAGAACATTTATTAGATCTACCTTCACATATTCATACGTCAAGTCATGTGATCTGAAGCTGTCACGTTTGATGGATATTATACATATTTATAAAATAGAACTAGTAATATATATATATATATATATACATTAAAACATAATATAATAATTTAATATCAGTTTTGGCTACAAAAAATGGGTTTTTATTTTCTAAAATACCCTTTCTAAGAAAATTGTGCTGTAGCAAAACGTGTTTTACAGAGAAATAAGTTAGCATATATATTTTGATTCTACCGCTATAGATGAAAAAATCACTAATTATTATTTTTACTTTTTTTTTTTTTACCTCCGTGAGGGTCAGGCAGCATCGTCAATCATTTGCTCGGGAAGGTTCCAGTAGTAGCTGTTGCTCTGCTCGTGTTGTTATGTTCGCACCAGCATCACAAATAACGGCATGCACATTGTTTTTAATTGATTTCTCTAGGCCAGAAAAGCCGGTCGAGTGTGAACGTGGGTGGTGTTGTAGAGTGCGATGTATTATAAAAACCTGCGCGGTGGGTGTATTCAAATGTAGGGCACTTCAGGCAGTCCTTCTGGTGTGGAACCAGCTCTTCTATGTCTCGTACACACGCCTGACATTCCGTAATTAATTAGGTAGCCTACAAGTCAGCGGGTACCGTATGCGCGACCGACTATCAAGGCGACTGGTATCAAAGTCAGCTGTTATCTAGTCCGACACCCATACTCAATCCGTAGCGAGT
Organism: Timema californicum; assembly: GCA_902141385.1. Lineage (NCBI taxonomy): Eukaryota > Metazoa > Arthropoda > Insecta > Phasmatodea > Timematidae > Timema > Timema californicum. The sequence continues at coordinate 296,581 of CABFOW010000322.1, read as the reverse complement.
CTACCTACTGATTTGAGGGTCCCAGACTCGATTACAGACATGACCAAAATAAATTCTTTGGTGATTTGTAGGTTTCTCCTTTCATAGTGATGAATTAAAGTGGAGATGTAGGGAACGCATTAAAAAGGCCAGTGTTTTGGCAGTTTTTATATCAAAACTTTTTTTTTGTTAAAATAAATCATATTTTGATTCGGTAAAAACATAAAGTATCATTTTCTTCAAATATCAACAGTCGTTGAATATCTGTAAGGGGTGTTCTGGAATTTAATGAAATCTATTTTCTCTTCATTCAAAAAGTTTTTCATCTAATGCCGCTATGCTCGTGACAGATATTCAACAACTGTTGATATCATCATGTGAAGAAAATTAAACTCTTGGGTTTGTAATGAAGAAATATTTTGATTATTATAGCGGTGACCTGGTGGTCTAGGGGTAAGGTGTCAGACTTCTATGCTGGCGGCCGGGGTTAATGTGAGAAATGCCAGCCCTCCACCGTGGTTCGGGTTCCATGTTAAACTGTAGGTCCTGCATTTCATCTTCACAATCACCCTACCATTACATATTAGCGTAAGTGCGTATAACCCGAACAGGTAGTAAGACGCGGTGCTAATAATAATAATTATTATTATTATAGCCAAAAAAAGGGTTTTCTACGAAAACTGCAAACACCACCTTTTCTACACTCCCACCTTAAAACAATACAAATTAAAAATAGTGGTATTAATACCACGATTATATAGAGTAAATAGTTGTATTGGACCGTTGATAGATACTGGGTTCAGTGAACCCTACCTGTGCTATATTTGCTGCGCACGCGCATGTCACGTGGTGCTCCACTTCCATCACTCCTTCCAATCATAGCATCTTCCGCGCAGGTCGGGTGTGGCTGATGGCTACCTCCTTAAACCCTCAAGGGGGTAACGTGAGCCCTTACTGGGGTTCTTTTGAATGGTATCGCCTCATCGACCACCATTCATCCTCCAGAACTCTGATAACTGATACCTGAAACCCTTACAGTATCTCGAGTGAGAGGATTATGGATCATTATGCCATAACACCCTCTCTAAGACGGTCACTCTGGGGAGCAGAGTGGACTATGCCAGTCGGTGGATTCCCACAGGACTGGTTCTTAACAACGACCTAAAATTGATCACTGCGAGAGTGTGTCAGTTCTTGTTCGTCTGGTACTAAATTAATGTGCTAGGATTTGGTGGTTGTGTTTGTTCTAGAATATAAAATACTCCATGTTGTTATCCCGCAAGTGATTTATACCGACCAAACCGCCGTATGTCTACGAAGATAGTGCCAATATTTGCGGATAGAGGATGTCATGTATTCAGCACAACGAATCCTCGAGCCATTAATATCAGTTTTCTATTTTGAAACCGTTATTTTTATTTATTCAAGTAGCTCCTTATTAAATAAGAAGCTACTTGTATAAATGAGGCCGAGTTCTACCCCGTTTCAGGCCACTCTTATACAGACAATCTGGAAGTGCTGGGTTAAAATTCGAATAGCATCTCACGGACAGGAAACGCTTTAAAAAAATATGAACTAATGACTCTATTTTTTTTAAAGTTGGATAAAAGGGAACGTGGGTTAAGGGGAGTATCTTTGCAATTTTCTTTATCATAACTTTTTTTGGTCAAAATAAATCAAATAATTTCCCAGTAGAACCATAAGCGTTTAATTTTCTTCACAACGTGACCTTCAGTTCTTTATTATCTGTAAAGGATGTCCTGAAATTTAATGCCAATTTTTTCTCTTCATTTAAAAAGTTTCTCATCCAATGCTGCTATGTTCATGATAGATATTCAATAACTGTTGATATTACCATGTGAAGAAAATTAAACTTTATCTTTCTAATGGAGCAATATTTTATTTATTTTGAAAAAAAAAAGTGTTGCCATAAAAACTGCAAAAGAAATGCTCTTTACCCGCGTTACCTACATTACCACCTTAAAGGTTGTATTTATACTCACATTTAACTTGATTTGAAGTTGATTTGAGACGGATTTTAAAAACTAACAAAATGGATTACACAGCTTACTACTTTTATATTTCCTCTCTCATACCTCTCTCATTAGAGTAGATACCCGCCTCGGCGGCGTAGTTAGCTAACGCGCTAGTTTCCTGTTGAGATAAACTGCCAAGGACGGGGAGATCTAGGTTCTAATCTCACTCGGGTGAACTGAGGGTGGTTTTCCGTTTTTCACTCTACCTTCACGCAAACGAGGGCTTACTTCCTCAATATTCAACCTTCCCAATTCTTAACTCATTAGCATAATTAATACTTAAGCGTATAGCCCGAACGGGTAGTAAGACGCGGTGCTAATATTATTATTATTATTATTATTATTAAAAGAGTTATAATACATGCGTATAGCCTGAACAGGTAGTAAGACACGGTGATAAAAAAAATTAAGTTGCGTATGCGTATAGCCCAAATGGATATAAAAAACGTGCTGCTAAATAAACATTTATTGAAAAGCTTAACATAAACTGACAGGCAAGAAACTGAAAGTGTACTTCCCTCTCATTTTCAAAGTTCTCGTAGCCATTCCAATATTAGGACGTGATCGGTTATTTTCCTGGGTAGGAATAGGTTTTTTGCGTCAGCCTCATTGAATGAGAAGACTTGACGTGTCTGGTGGCTTCACATAGTGACGTAATCCATATCAGTCCGTGGCATGGCACACAATGCATCATTACCCTAATTCCACAGCTCATCACGTCCGACTATTCAACAAGAGGCCACCCATATACTTTACTAGAGGATGGTTGGTTTTTTCTGGCCAGTTCCATCAACGTTGAGTGCATTTGATTCTTTCACAAAACAAACTTTTTACTACGTAATATTACCCACTTCTGTGGCCGAATCGTTTATGGCGTCATTATCGTGTTAGACTGGCTTGCTGATAACTGGAAAATTGGCGTTACAATCCCGTTGGGTGATGGTTTCTAAACGGTTTCCCACTCTCCTTCCACGAAAATACAGGTAGATTACCTTTAAAATCCTGCCCTCCTAATCCCCACTCTATTAGAGAGACTATCATATTATATGAGTACAAACTAAACAGGTAGTAAGACTGCGATGATAACAAAAATATTTGTAATATTATTTTGTCATGTTTTATTGTTTTTTAAGTGCGACGTGGGTCCGTCTGAGCTACCCGCATATTTAAACCAATAGGTCTATAATAGGTACGAGAAAGTTAGAATGAATGAAAGGTACCCGTTTCGTGTGAATGGAGAGTGGGTATCTATTTAGGAAATACTCCCTCAATGCCACCATCCAAGATCCGAAAACCAAACTCTCCATTGACAGAAAACCAGTCCATACGAGATTGATGCCTCACCAATGTGAGGGTGTGTGTAATAATTAGGTTACTATTAGAAGTAGTATTTCTAACATTAGTTTTATTATTTGTTATAATGGTGCAATTTATATGTTTTTTTCAACCTATGACTATATGGACAAGAGGATGAATGATTGTTAGCTCTCGCCTAGAATAAAATATTAGTTTTTAATCAATAAATTAAAATAAAATATAATTTAATTTTGAAATGATAATTTTAGTCCTATAATATTTTTAAATATAGTACAAGAACACCAAATAAAATGGCTAAACACATTACAACAAAACAGGACGTGTTAAAATTGACACCTCCGTAACTCTCGCGTGGCGTATCCATAATATGAAAATATTAATTACAATATTATTTTGGACTTTTAACAACGATTATTCCTATCACGATCCGATTGCACGTAGCCTCGTCAACTTAGCTAACTTAGTATCTGCGTCTGTAAATAGAGATAGGAGACCCGTATTCAAATCCCTACGTGGTTTAAAAATGTATGAAATTGAGGGTTCTCCTTTCACAATAATGAATTTATGGGTGGGTCACTTTAACATTGTGTGGGTTACAAAGATAAGGTTTCAAATCTGTTTATGTGACACATAATTCACTGCTGACAAATCAGGAAATGTATCCATAATAGTAACGAAGAGAATTCCTGATTCAGCTACGATTGCTTATTACTAGTAAAGAAGAATTTGTGGTCAAAGAGGCTGGCCTTGCAAAGAAACCTGTTGATGCGATGATCCACTAAGGAAGAAGAAAACCACATTTGTTTAACGTGTAACCCGTGATGCAATAATTTTTTTAAAAAAAATCTTGGTTTGAATGGACTTTACATACTCTTTGTCCAAATAGGGTGGTTGGCTACGTACTAAAAGCGCACAGGTTGAATTAGTGTATCTGCTGTGTAGAAGTAGATCATAAGCACACATGGTAAGTACAACAAAACCGCAATATTGTTTTTAGTCTCTGAGCCTCATTTGGGAACACCACCAGAAATGATGTTTTTCGGAAAATGTAAGTATCATTAGTTTCGTGAATAATTAGTCAGTTATCAACCTAACCTAACCTAACCTAACCTAGCCGCTATTGTAAAGATTAAGGGGATGTTCCCTGTAGTTGTATGATTTTATTGTAAATTGAAAGAGGGTTGTTAACAATACATGTTTACCGTCGTGACATGCTATGCAGTTGCTAATTTTTTCCCGGTGCGCTTTTCATACAAGGTCTATGCTCGCTTTTGATATGAGGTTTCTCCCTCTTGTGTGCTTTCGATGGTCTCCGGTTAGTTTCCCACTTGTTGTAGACCCCGAACCACTCATATACGCCTTGATTTCTCACCACGGGAAGACTAAGATGCTTCGTTTTGAGTGGGATTAAAACCATCATCATCTCTCAAGAGGTGATTAGGAAACGTTTGTACGACATCGTACGTGCATCGCGTCTAACTACTCGTCCGGAATAACCGCGATACTGTACTCTTGTGGTAGGTGTGAGGGAGGTAGACATTTAGAGGGATTGCACCCATATTAGGAGAGTGGGCAATTGTTTAGCATAGGCCAGCCTCAGTACATCTAGTGGGGATTTGAACCCTAACCTTAGTCACTTTCAAATAAGACCAGATGAGGTTAACCAGGAATGCCTGCGGCTGAAAAGTATAATGATTATTTTGTATCCGAAAACAAAAAGCCGGAAATTTTACAAATAAAACTGAATAAAAAAAATCTAAAATATTTGTGAAATTGGAAGATCTAACCGCAAACTATAAATAGTAGTATTTGGCATACAAGGCCTTAGCCAGCTTATAATTTTAGGGGCGGGGGGAGTTTGGTGGGCACACCCCCCAATTGCTGGAAGCTAGAAAAAATTATAAATGATAAACAGTTCCAGAAGCTCTCTGAAGGGATTTTTATTTTCGCGGTAAACTAACCCCTTAGCTGCCAAAAGCTTGGAAACTTTCTAGATATTAAACACTTTTTGGAGTTCTGTGAAATGGTTTTTAATCGTAAAACAATCCCCCAAATGCCGAAGGCTCGGAAAATTTCTAAATATTTAACACCATTAGAGGCTCTTTGAAGTGCTTTTTATGGTAACACAGCCCCCAAATTTGTATTTGTATCTTAATTTGGATATTGTTTGAACCATAAATAAAGCCATATATATTTTGTTCATTAAATTTCGGGGGGGGGTGGTTGAACCCCCAAAAACCCCACCCTGGCTAAGGCCTTATTTACATGAAATAAAAAAGCGAGGTAAATATCTAAGCAAGCCTCCTTTCTCCCTGAAGAATAGGGTTGCTAGATTTCTCCATCAATGTCAAATCATCCAGTTCTAAGCAACAATGACATGATTTCTCAATATTCATATTTTTATGTAAAACACAACTCTATTCATCTTATAGTACTGTCTAAAGTGCCTGTAAAAAGAGAAATCCCTTCCTGAATACCTAGAAAACATAGGATTTTTTTTTATAAAATATTGGCAACTCTATTAACGCCTTGGTCCACGTGTTTACAGGTTTAGGTCTCGAAGATATTGATACATGGCCGATTGTTAGGTGCACCAAAATATTGCAAAATATGTTTTTACCAACTTTTACTTAGCATTTTAAAACACAAATATTTTTGAAAGTTAATTTCAACGTTTTTTTAATGTGGGCCCTACATACGGGAAATAAAATGAGATTGAATCTTTTCATGAAATCTATTACTTGGCTTTTTATATGTGAATAATGGTCAATTATGTATATTTTAATAAGAATTAATGATATCCAAGTTATATTCAATTTTACTAGTATCAGACGACATTTTAATTTGCCTGAAATTGCCAGAAAAAAATTAGACCAAATATTATAAATTTTCTTCTTAATTTTTATAAAACAGATAAAAGTTTCAAGTCCAATTAAATTATTTACCTCTATCAAACACTATTGTTAGAGAAGAAGTAAAATGTGTGTTTTATCTAGCTATTATGAGAGTTAAATTGAGACTAAAGCCAAAGCTTTAAATTTAGTCTTAATATTTCTAACCATATGCACTTACTTTTGAGGTTTTTTTTTACAATTATTATCCGAAAAATGCCTTTTATTTATCGACTTTTAATATCGAGATCCAACTTTTTATTAGAAGAAATCCATCATTTTATTTACTCACAATATTCAGGGCTTTTACCGATGATCATAGTAAACCAAAAATTATTTACTTTGTTTGGTTGGTACACACATCTTTTACAAGTTAGCCGTTTATTTATTCTATTTACTCGTATTTCCATTCAACGTCCGTTTTCTTTCTTTATTTTTTTCCACCTTTCTTTCGCAAGAAACGGCAATAGCTAACATTTAATAACAAAACCACATCGCTCCAGGCCAAACTGTTTCGACACACCGTTTTAAAGTTCCTGCTTTGACCGGAGCTCATTGTTATCAGACAATAGCTTATGAAATAAGTGTGGGTGTGTGTTTTCACCCGAAAATTGTGCTAGTGAAATCTTAAAATAATTTATTCTTGACCGGTCTTATATTTGTTTTAAATAACTACAAGGAAGTGAGTTAATTTTTACCGTAAAGACTTCTCTCATCTATTGTTAAGAAAAAAGTTTCTGTAACGTTGATACGTTTCATTTTATATTGACTGATACTGCACGAAGGAAACGTTTTGTCTTCCATTTTATCTATCTGGAGAAAATCTAACACATTGAAATATAAATACTGCAGTACAAATAAATAATGACAAGGACATGATCATTTTCAAAGTTTAATTTATCAGTGAAAACATTTGGTAAATATCACATAGCTTAGCATAGCTCATATCTAGAATATAAGATTAAATTTTTTTGTGGGTTTCTTATTTTAATCTTACTATAAACCTACTTACTGTAAACTATACTTATCAATGAATTACTAAAATATGTTTGTTAAAAAAATTCGTCCAACTTTATTGGCTATTAATCTACTCCACCTCATATCATGATTACTTCTTTTTCACCTCAATTAATGGTGACCCTACCCCAGCCTCAATTTACGGTGACTTCTGTTCTGCCTCAGATCGTAATGATTTCCCTCCTCTTCCCTCAATTAGCGATTACATTCTTCGAGGAGCAACGAACAACTATTTCCACTCTAACTAAACTTGCAGATGTTTCCAACCCCACTTCAACTCATGTATATTTCCAACCCCACTTCAACTCATGTATATTTCCAACCCCACTTCAACTCATGGCTATTTCCAACCCCACTTCAACTCATGTATATTTCCAACCCCACTTCAACTCATGTATATTTCCAACCCCACTTCAACTCATGTATATTTCCAACCCCACTTCAACTCATGTATATTTCCAACCCCACTTCAACTCATGTATATTTCCAACCCCACTTCAACTCATGGCTATTTCCATCCCCACTTCAACTCATGTATATTTCCAACCCCACTTCAACTAATGTATATTTCCAACCCCACTCCAACTCACAGTTTTAACCCACCTCAACTGACAGTATCTTCTAATCCACCTAAGCCCTAGTTCGTGTTTTATATCACCCGAGTATTGTTAGTTTTGTTCGTCTGTTTCAGTGTTCAAAAGGCACGATGTGGGTCTCCACCACGTCCCAACACCCAACATCGGGTTCTCCAAGGTAAGGTTTTCCTGTCACGTAAAAACAACTATATGTAACCTGTAAGGATTTGTTTGAAGTATTCTAAACATACTTTCTAAACACTGTGTAAAACAATCAGTTATTCCCCAAATACCACGTGGGGATTGATATAAATAATTATTGCATTGCCATTAAATTCTCATTTGATAATAGACCATGGTTTAACTATATACTATTTATTTACAGACGCGTCCTTTGATCTAGAAAATATTATGATCTACTTTGATAATGTTGAACCTTTAGTGTAAGATCATTACAAAACATATGAAAACTACCTTCGTGTAGTCATACGCCAAATAATTTGATCTGCATCTGTCACTTTGACAGATATTAACAATACCGATACATAATAATAATAATAATAATAATAATAATAATACTTATTTTAAACGTTGACTAAAATAAAGTATATGCTTGAATTTTCTAAATATTATATCTTTATAACGCAATTTTGATATATTTAAGTGCGTGAATACTCCTGTGTTTTAGAGAGTGCACGTTAAATCCCCATGTTTTAATATAAATTACCATCCGCACCTGTATGGATACGAACCTGGTGTCAGTCTAATCTGATCTGATCTAACAGTGAGGTGACCTGGCGGTCTAGGGGTAAGGTGTCAGACTTCTATGCTGGCGGCCGGGGTTCAATACTTGGTCCCGGCAAAGATTTACCTGATTACCAAACCCTTCCTTCACCTCTGACAAGACATCTTGTGAATGTGGGGAATGCCAGGCCTCCGCCGTGGTTCGGATTCCACGTTAAACTGTAGGTCCTCCATTTCATCTCACAATCACCCTACCATTACACATTAGCGTAAGTGCGTATGACCCGAACGGGTAGTAAGACGCGGTGCTAATAATAATAATCTACCAGTGATAAGAAGCTTGGATCTTTTTTTTCTAAATGTTTTCCATACCTACCCGCCACCCTAACAAGGGTACATTTTCTCTAAAATTCTACCTTCTTCCACCCTATCCCATTGATGTAACTCTGTGTACGGTTCGGGAAGGGTCTTAAGACACGGTTCACACATAAGCCACAAGTTACTGAAGGTGTTTAATGAGCGAAGTGTTAATAGTGAACTAGTCTTCTTTCTCAGAGCTTATTTTAATTATTATATTCAACAACAAGATTATATCTTAAAACCTTTTGAGCGGCCACCATGTTGGAACGGATAACAAGTTTGAAAAACTATGCACAGTGCAGTACAGGACAATGAGTACATATATCGTTCGGCCTAGGTTCAAAAAAATGCCCCCATCGAATGCCGTTAAATTTATTCACGTGGTTGAAAACTATCGCGTAACAAATATTTGGACAGATAAACTATTGATTCACTTATAGTAATGTTAGCAATTATTATTATTATTATTATACTATTATTGATTGATTACCAAATGACTTAGTTCAAACAGTACCTCACTTTGCCTGGTCAATTAAAGATACAATTTATCAACGTAATTAGAGGAAAAATTGTCATTCATCAACAAAAACAATTCCTGTAAAACTGAGATGAGTGAGGGAATTTTATAATAGAAGTTGTGTAGCAATCCCTACTTTCTTTAACTTATGTGCTTACATTCATTTTACGGGTCCCTCTTCGGTGGCCGCTTGGTCTAAGGCGTCACTAACACAATAAACTGAACTGCCGATGATGAGGAGATTTTGGTTCGATACCGGTTGGATGTACTGAGGTTTTTTCTAAACAGGTTTCCACTTTCCCTCCATGCAAATGCGGATACACTTATTCCACATTCAACATTTATCATCCATGGCCCGTTAGGGTAGTTAGTACAAATACGTACAATTTGAACCGGTAATAAGACGCGGTGCTAAAATAGCACTTTACGGCGGGATCTGTTCATGGCATTTCCACTTCTTTGAAGAAGATTATAAAACGTTTGAAGCTTACTATCAATTAGCACTGAATCGACACTGGAACTATGAGACGTGAGAGGTTAGGAGGATAACTAACAAGAAATGGGCACGTGTAAGGATTAGAGAAAATTACACTTATGTTACTTTCACTTAGCAGCGCCACTTTTGGTGGCTGCCATTAGCGGCGAAGCCAACTACTCATACCGTAGTCAGCGACACTTTTCTGTGGCTGTGTGTGAAACCCACAATTTATCTTGAGTATTTGTAAACGGAAGCGCTTCTCAGAAGAGACTTCCCCGTCAACAAAGGCCAAGAGCAGTGCGAGACTGCCTGGCCACCACTTCGGGTCGTGCACTTACACATCTATCAGCCCACGATGTATCTAACTCAACCTTGGACAACGCACCTGGCACCAAATAGATGATCAAAGCGTTTAGGGTCAGACACCTTATCTCAGCCGGTATGTCTTCTGAGTCAAGGGTACCCGGGTTCGATTCATGGCATGGTGGAAAAGGTTATCAATGGGGAAATCCCCTTTCACGGTGAAACATGTACGGTGGAGAAGACGGGTGTTGTGTCTGTTCCAGAAACCTTTGTGCTGCTAGAGTCAGTCGAGCACCCCAAATTTAATAACAAAAATGAGTATTCAAATAAGCCTACGTCATTATTTGGATTTACCTGAAGACAAAAACTTATTCATAATATACATGTATTTATTTGAAGTAGTTAACCCGCACTTTCTGAACCGACTGATTATATCAGCACACGACAATTTCTATGAGCGAGAGCGAAAAAGACAACCAATTTGGCCGGGAAAGGTATTTTCACGTACCTTGTAGGGTTCTTCTACATTCCACAGTCAAAATGGGGCCAATGGATTTATTTTTACTCCGAAGGAAGTTGTGCAACCTGTTTTTATCACTCAAGTAAAACCCATGGACCCCGGCTGGCTTAGAACCAATGCACAGCTGGTCCTGAGATAAGCACTTTACCACAAAACCACCGAGGTCGACTAAAACAGTCACATTAACATTAGGATAGCTGTAATTCACAACATATAATGTTTTAGCTAATATAGAAACTTAATCAAACAAAACTAGGTAAGATTATTACACATGATGTTGTCATCCAAATATCCTAAATCAATTGGTCACGAATGCTTGTAGGCCTATATTATTATTACACATGATGTTGTCATCCAAATATCCTAAATCAATTGGTCACGAATGCTTGTAGGCATATATATATATATATATGTTGTTTTTTTCGTAAAGAGCGGTATAATTATCTCCCTCGCCACATTCTTGGCAAGATTGGTTAAAAAAGATCCTGTAAAACATTGTTTTTAAAAATAAATAGAAAAAGCACACCCCTTTTTATTTTTAAGTTTGGACTTGTAACCCGTTATTTTCACCTCCGGAAACTCCCACTCAATCGCTGAGCGATTCCTAAGGTATTTGAAGGTCGACCAGGTGAACGTTATCTAATAGAATAACAGGCTGGCTATCCATCCCCATGACAGAGTGGTCAGGGAGGCTGACTACAGGTCTAGAGGACCGTGGCTTATCACCGATTTTCCTCGTGTCTCAGGATTAAGGAGGTTGATTTTTTCTTATTCCCATCTTACTACCCGTTCGGTTTATTCGCATATTTACTCATGAGGCTAGGAATGAGGGAGAGTGAATTTAGAGGAAATATATCCTCATTTGTGTTGGGAAGCCATTTTGGGGGGAAAAACACCTTAAGTACACCTGATAGGAATTTGAACTATTATCTCCCCATTAATGGTAATCCATTATATTGCTAGCTTGATACCTTAAAGAAGGCATGTAAAACTTGGGGCTCGCGGGCCCCTTGTAGCCTGATTCATGGTTTCGTGTTGCCTATGGACCATTTAATGAACAATCATACAATGTGGCCCAATTTGAAAACGTGATTTTTTGATTACAAAACGTTGTAGCAATAATGTATTTGAGATTATGACATTTGGAGATCGGTTATTATTCGGTGAACTCTATCAAGAGAGGTTGGTAAACTAAATTTTACTCATTACTCACCAAAAATCGATTTCCTAAAACGGTTAAATTTGTGCATCAAATAAGTGCTATATTTATCGACACACAATTGTGCCTTCGATCTTGTAAAGATTATTACTATTATTATTATTAGCACCGCGTCTTACTACCCGTTCGGGTTATACGCACTTACGCTAATGTGTAATGGTAGGATGATTGTGAGATGAAATGAAGGACCTACTGTTTAACGTGGAATCCGAACCACGGTGGAGACCTGGCATTCCTCATCTTGTAAAGGAACAAACACAGGAGTGATCACATTTACCGATCCACTTTTGTCATCTATTTGGTGGTGGCTTCAACAACAGACCTAAAGCCACTCATACACTTGATGCAAATATAAAGTTTCAAAATTTTAGTAAAACCAAAAGTTAAGTCTTAAAATAGATAAAATAAAGTTTTAACCTACATAGAAAAATGTCGTAGGATAATTTTTATTATAAGTATTGCTATTTTAAACCCCACTTCAACTCATGTATATTTCAAAATACATTTTAAATATTGATACCATTAATTTTGCGATTATAATAATAAGACCGTGTGGCCTAACGGATAAGGCGTCGGACTTCGGATCCGAAGATTGCAGGTTCGAATCCTGTCACGGTCGATATGGATTTATATTTTTTATTTGATGTAATCTGGGAAATTAAGCAATTTCGAGTGATTTATAGTATAATTGAGTCACACTGTCACACTATGTGTTAAAGCTTTAGAATGGTTTTACAAGTGAGGCTCGATACACGAATAAAGTTATAATTACTTAAATAGCCTATCCTACTAATGACACATTTAATGTCCTTCCACATTACATGTTTTATTCGTACTTAATGAGTATAATATAAGTATTTTACATTTAAGGTAGTGACAATATTGAACTTCCTGAAATGCAGCCCTCCATCATTTTCAATGTTTAGTGTGGCCCTTATGCTCAAACGAGTTTGATACGCCTGTCTTAAGAGTCTTAGACCATGCCACAAATAGCAAAACTCACTTGATAAGAGATAAGTGATCGGTAGCATGATCAAGAAATAAAATCAGGGTGGGAATGGAGCTTTTAATGGGGAGTTAGGGATAGATAGTATTATTATTAGCACCGCGTCTTACTACCCGTTCGGGCTATACGCACTTACGCTAGGGTGATTGTGAGATGAAATGGAGGACCTACAGTTTAACGTGTAATCCGAACCACGGTGGAGGCCTGGCATTCCCCACATTCACAAGATGTCTTGTCAGAGGTGAAGGAAGGGTTCGGTAATCAGATAAATCTGTGCCGGGAGTTTATTTAATCATCGCATTTATAGGTAGATGTATTAAGAAAGCGCATGTTAGGTAGATACCATGCTGTTAGCAACACGATATGAATTCAATGTTTTACACAATTATATTTTATTCCTCAGATCTAGTTTTATTTCTTAAATATCGCGTTTTACTATCTGTTCACGTTATATGTACGCATATAACTAGTTGATAAAACATATCAATAGGGTTTAACCCACGATACATCCTTATAAAATCATAAGAATTTGATCGTTGCGTTCTCATTGAGATGGAACATGGGTTACACGCGCCAGAAAAACCGATAGAGACAATAAACTTTTACAAATACTGGAATAGTTGTGAATTTTCTAGACGTAAATTTAAATTTTAAGCCTAAAAGTGTGAGTGTATGTTATGTGTGATCATGGCAGTGTTTTTGCGGTTTTTATATAAAAATTAAAAAAACATCGCTCCAGTAGAAACATGGAGTTTAAATTTCTTTACATGGTGATACCAACAGTTGTTGAATATCTGTCAAGGGTGTCCTGGAATCTAATGATAGCTTTTCCTCTTCATTTAAAAAGTTTCTTATCTAATGCCGCTGTGCTCATGACAGATATTCAACAACACTGTTGATATCACCATGGGAATAAAATTCCTAATTTCTAATAGCGCAATATTTTATCTATTCTTGCCAAAAACAGGTTTTGCAATAAAAACTGCAAAAACATTTGCCTTTTTTTGCGTAGGTGCCTATAAACCGAGGAAATAGCAAAAACATTGTTAATAGTAAAATGTTAATAAAAAACATGTTACCTAACAGTTTTGTTAACATTTTGGTAAATTTTAATAACTATGTTTTCGACAAAAATATTGGTAGCATGTCATGAACAATTTTAAATGTCAAAATTAAAAGAGGATAGCAAAGTTATTGAAACATGTATATTAACAAGTTAATAGCCAAGAGATTTTTCGGTAATAACATGTTATTGACAGCTCCAGTACGAGTCACAGGAAGAGGTGGCTAATGTTACAGCTTGTTTAGTGATTATTGGTGCATGAAGAAAGAAAAATAGTAAAAAGATGTGGGTTTGTCCATACTTTCAAAGTAGGAACAAGCAAAGTGGAAATATATCATAAGTGACTTGAAAAAGGACGAAAGAAAACTTGAAATTGGTGATTTATAAAGTATTGACAGTTTTAAAAGTTTTGTGCGAATGTAAAATGGTGGTTTTGAGTACCTTGTGAACCTTATAGGTCCAACTATTTCACGGCAAGACACTAACTACAGAAAAGCTATTTCAGTCCCCGAAAGGCTTTACCCTGCGTTTTTTAGCTACCGATGACCGTTTTGACAGCTTAATGTTATTGTTTTGTAAATGATCATCACAAGCGGGACATATTCCTATAACTGTATATGCGCTTCCTTTTGGTGGGTGACTTGAATAATTTCTTCACCTCACATGTGTGAGGAGCTACTTCAATCCTTGTCACCTCACTAATAATCTGTACAGCTGCTTCATCTGCAGAGTCATCTGTACTAAAATTCTGGCTCATGATCTCCTCTCCCGCTTCAAACAAAGTTGCCGATAGTAATGACTTGTTAGTAATATTTTGTCATCAACATCCTTTAATCAGGACCTTCCTCCAGAGTGGGCGCAAAATTTCTGTTATTAACAAAGCTAGCAACAATGTTATCGACATGTTAATGGGAAAAATAACAAATGTTGAAAGAAAATGTTATTGACAAAAGTTAATAGCAAAATGTTATTAATATTTTTAGTAATTTTTAACAATGTTAGTAACCAATATTATCAACGACTGTTGATATCAAAAGTTAATATAACATTTTATGGGCCCATTTTTAAAATTGGTTAAAACATTGTTAATAGCACGTGTTTTCAACAATGTTACCTCCGGTGTAATGCAGCCTACACTTCCACCTTGAATATATTTTTACAGAAGAAAATATTAAATTAACAACCCGCAGATTTAATTACATGTTTCTCCCTCTCCGTTAGTACCCACTTCTTGAAGGATTGAGTTGCATAACGACTGCACTTATATCCTCAACAAGCTCACACTGACCAATTTGATAGAAAGATGAAATTTGAATTACCTTATAGGCTTACTTAAATCTAAATCTAAGTTTTATTGAAAAATGAGAATGCCTTCTTGAAAATCAAGGAAACACGGATAGTTGTAATAATAAAATAGTGGTAATCCTGTGTAGTCCTTTTTGCACATATCACTCACTCTATGTCCCTTTCACAACATATAACCGGTAAGACCAGGAAATCTTTAGCTCCTCGCGGCAATCGCGAATGTTAGTACCCGCGCCAATTATATTGTTATCTCATCTGTAATAGAAAGTGGTTCATCTGCAATGGGAGGATCTTTGATTGGTCCACTTTGGTCCTGTTCCCATCTCGGAGCAAAGAGAGAGTATGGTCGCGCTTTATAACACCCACCATTATGAAACCAATGATTGGAACATTTCTCGAAAAATTTACATATTTAATAAACTGATGACTACAGCACAGTTTTCATAGAAAAGTTATTTCTAGGAAATATAAGCTACGGATTTTTTGCAATCAATATTTATATCATTTAACTGTCTTATTAGTGTTACCCACCTCGGTGGCCAAGTTAGGTAATGCGATAGTTTCATGTTGAGCTAGACTGCCAAAGATGAATATTGAGGTTTGAATCTCGCTCGGGGGAACTGGGGAGGCGGGGTTTTGTTCCTAAATGGTTTCCCACTCTTCCTCCACGCAAATGCGGGCTCACTTCTTATATATTCAACCTTCCCGATTCATAACTCATTAGCGTAAATAGTACTTTAACGTATAACCTGAATAAGTAGTACGACGTGGTGCAAAGTATTTTATTTATTTATTTTTAGTATTATTTTGTATTGATAATTTCAATCAAAAGCTATATCTGCAATGACTTGACTTATGAACAAGTGAAAATAGATCGTGAATATTTTCTATCTGTCCCACAAGGAACGTCCTTCATTTGAAAATTGGATTGTATTGACCATAATATAGTGTGCTTAGTTATTTTCTCTAAATCTTTATCTTTACTCAGATGCACTTAATGGTAAATAGATAGCTTAGTTATTACACCTTATCTTCGATTTTTCTTTGTGTTTTTTAATATTCACTTCGACTTCGCTTAACATTTGAAAAATCACCTTCTCACACCGTTTTTTTCTATACACATGGCTTAGTATTCACAATTGATATCAACACCTTAAAAATATGAATATTGTGCCCGTGGACTAATTATAAAGCTCATATAGTCTGGTTTTAAGGTGATGGTGATGTTGAGGTTTGAATCCCAGATGGATGTACTTAGGGTACTTTTTTCCTAAATGGTTTCTTCATTCAAATAATAATTATAACCTGAATGGATAATAAAACACCGGGTGAAAAAATATACCACCTTAAACTAGATAGAAGTTTACTCAGCTACCCGCCTCGGTGGCGTAGTTGGTTAATGCGCTTGTCGTGTTGAGCTCGACTGCTGAGGACGGGAAGATCGAGGCTCGAATTTCGGTCGGGTGAACTGGGGGTGGTTTTTCCTAAATGGTTTTCCACTCTCCCTCCACGCAAATGCGGGTTCACTTCCTCTAATTCAACCTTCCCAATGCCTAATCCATTAGAGTAATTAGTACTTAAAAAGCGTATAACCCGAACGGGTAGTAAGACGTGGTGCTAAATATTATTTACTCAGCTGACGAAGATGAGCTTTTAAAGAGTACACCAAAATGTGTGTGAAGAAAGAACAAGAAACTAAAAAGTGGAAAAATGTATCGCTTGTGATCAAACCTTATCCATCAATTTGAGAGGGAAAATATTTCACAGCGCTAATACAAAGCAGGGTTTTAACAAGCTACAAATCCCCTCGAATGGCTATTTAAGTACAACAAGTATCTTAGTTAATAATATTGAAATATTCCTCGCGATTATTTGTTGCCTCGTCTAATTTTTGTTTTCTGTCGTCCTAGGATGGTAGAAAATAAAACCTGTGAAAGCTATCTCGTCTCATCAGTCGAGGAGAAACATTGAATTACCGTGATTTATAGTTGTTTGCGAGCTGTTTATGACCTATAGCACGTTACCCCTTAGGCGACGTTGATACGTTTTAAGAAATAACGTTAACTCCTCCGCCCATGGTTGAACGTTGATTGTACCTTTATAGACTTGACATCCCCTGTGATTTCCCGATAAGATCCATCCCTGTGAATATCATCTTAATAAAATTGGACATAGGAACACAATCAAAATGTTACATTAAAATTTAAACAAATTAGAACTTACCTTTAATAAAAATAATGTTTTGAAAGAAAGAGCACAAGTTGGCTTGAATTGTCCCTTTTAGCACATCCTTTCTAAGATTTCGGGTAGATAAATGTACTTTATTGTTTACGCAATGTTTTAGTCCATGGGATATGGTAGAAAAGGTGTGCCACTTAATTTTATATTTTTAATATATTATTTAAATATATAAAGTCAACAATGTACGCTTTACTTACCACACATCAACTCACAAATCTGTGACGAGGATGAATAGTAGAAAAACAATCAACTAGAAATAGCATAGCTACAGTCCAATTATCATAGGAAAGGCCTTAATATGACAGCAAGAATTATTTTAAGCACCGCATCCTAATACCCGTTTGGATTATACGCTTATTTAATAATTATACTAAATGGTTCTAGGGATGAGGAAGGTTATATTTAAAGGAAGTGTACCCGCATTTGTGTGGAGGAAAATTGGAAAACCACTTTGATAATAAACACCCTCAGTACACCCGACCGAGACTTGAACCTCGACCTCCCCGTCATCGGCAGTCTAGTCTAACACGAGAGTAGTGATTTAAACCACGCAACCACAAAACCAGCAAAAAAAGCTACTAGATCTACTCTAACGTATTCATACGTCAGGTCATGTTAACTTTGGTTATTTTTCATATATATAATCAATACCTATAAAATATTAAAATGCTATCAATTTTGCCGTAACAAAAAAAAGTTTGTATTTTATAAAAGTCCCTTTCTATGGAAATTAGACAGTAGTAGTCTCTCCCCTTCATCCCAGATTGCGACGTAGGTCAAGTTGTAAAGAGAAAGGCAGCATCTAGCAATAGTACAACAAGATGGGGCGTGAATAACGATATTAAATATGAACTTTCTTCATAATTATTTTAATACCAAGCCATCCGAACTATCTTACTTTACCACGAGGTAATTCTTCACTCATTAATAAAATCCAGGAGTGTGTGAACAACTATGTATTGAAGGTACCGGCGATAACAGCTGATGGGACCTGCTTCGGTGGCTGAATAGACTAAGGCGTCAATCTAGCGTTAGACTAGACTCCCAATGACTTGGAGATCAGGGTTCGAATCCTGGTTGGGTGTACTGAGGTTATTTTTTGCTACTAGATCTACTCTAACGTATTCATACGTCAGGTCATGTTAACTTTGGTTATTTTTCATATATATAATCAATACCTATAAAATATTAAAATGCTATCAATTTTGCCGTAACAAAAAAAAGTTTGTATTTTATAAAAGTCCCTTTCTATGGAAATTAGACAGTAGTAGTCTCTCCCCTTCATCCCAGATTGCGACGTAGGTCAAGTTGTAAAGAGAAAGGCAGCATCTAGCAATAGTACAACAAGATGGGGCGTGAATAACGATATTAAATATGAACTTTCTTCATAATTATTTTAATACCAAGCCATCCGAACTATCTTACTTTACCACGAGGTAATTCTTCACTCATTAATAAAATCCAGGAGTGTGTGAACAACTATGTATTGAAGGTACCGGCGATAACAGCTGATGGGACCTGCTTCGGTGGCTGAATAGACTAAGGCGTCAATCTAGCGTTAGACTAGACTCCCAATGACTTGGAGATCAGGGTTCGAATCCTGGTTGGGTGTACTGAGGTTATTTTTCCAAAATGGTTTTCCACTGTTCCTTCACGCAAATTCGGGTACACTTTCTCTCAATTCAACAACCATCCTCATCCCTAACTCACTAACGTAATTAGTAGATATGTGTATAAGCTGAACAGGTAATAAGACGCGGTGTTAAAAAAAAAAGTTGGAACTCTGGTTTGATGTACATAATATATATATATACATAATATATGTATTATAATAGGTATAGTTGTACATAAGCAATTTTCCACAATATTAAATATCACTTCCATGAGTTTGCTATCATCCTAAACATAAAGCATCATCAAGCAATCTTAAGGTGACAAAACCATGTCATTATCATATAATATATCTCAGAAATAAAAAATACAATATTATTGCTACCTCCAGTGGTGGCTGAATGACTTAAGGTGTTGGATTCGAATTTAACTGATCTTCGTTGGCGTATATATTGAGGTTCAAATTTGATCCGGGTTCCTTGGGATTTCCACATTTTCACGTCTCTGATTTTTCTATCCTCTCTCCATGCTGATGCGGATATAAATATACCCTTCTCACTCTTAAGAAAGAGTTTAAGCCGTTGATAAACCCCCAGTTAATGTCAAACGTACAACTTAAAAACCAACGAACAGTAAATTGGTTTAGTTTAAAAATAAAGTTTAATCAAAATTAATATCAAAGACAAAAAGGTTTTCGTATTTAATATAATTATATTATTCATTTATCTGTGTATTCGTTGATTTATAATGTTGAATATAAACGTAATCTATCAAATATATTAAGTTTTTTTATAAACGCCATTCTTTATTCACTTTAAATGCTTTTTTACATAATCGTCATGCAATTTACTTGTGGCATGTACGTAGCAATTTTATTTCTATATACTTGGTGAAGGTTATTACAGGATGGAGCCGCGGCTTCGAAAATGTTCCATCAATTCCGATTATGGAGGTCGCCGCCACCTTTGAATGTAATCTTAGGTGATGCTTGCGATATAAGTAGATCTTGCGATTTCACTTTTATCGAATGGATACAATTCTAGCTGTAAAATCTGATCATATTGCTAGGGTTTCAAACAGACAATTTAGAAAAAAAAGGCCTTATATTTTGTATGTTCTACTGCAGTGGTTTTCAACATGCTGGCCATATTATATTTTGTTAAGAGTTAACCTAATTTTAACCCAATATAATAAAAACTGTGTTTTTTTATTACCGCCTCTTTCTACTTATTCAGGCTATACGCATATATGATAGTTACTCTAATGGTATAGGGATGAAAACGGAAGCATTTTAGAAGTAGTCTACCCGCATTTGCGTAGAAGGAGAATGGTAAACCATTTAGTAAATATCAGCCTCAGTAGACTCAAACCAACCCTATATCCCAATTATCAAACTGTATTAATTCAAACAAGTTTAGGAATATTAATAGTTGCATATATATAATAATAATTATTATGTATTTTCATTAAAAATATATTATTAATATTATTTTCTCTTTATTTTAATTCCCAAGCTACAAATAAGTCTTACCAAAAGGACGTGTAAAATATATAACTAATTATACTTGACTAAAGTTTTGAATCAAATTAACCCACCCTTTCCTAAATTAAGTAATTAGTTTAAAATCTTCTGATACGACTAGGGGTAAGGGTTTTATATTTTTTATATTTTTGAAGAAAAAAAAACTCTCGGGGTACTTGAGGTAAGCGCTTATGAACAAAGGGATGCTCAGCAAAAAAAATAAAAAATAAACGCCACTTGTCTAGTGTCAATACTTTAGTTTTTACTTAGTTCAACATCTGATCAGTTTTTAATTATATAACCCCGCTTCTAGGGTCAAATAGTCTAAGGCATAACTCTTGCTATAGACTGGACTTCTAATGACGGGAATATCAGGTTTGAATCCCAGTTGGGTGTACTGATGGTAGTTTTTTCCTATATTGTTTTCCACTCTTTCTCTCTATAGGTGAATTCGGGTACACTTAATCTAAATTCAACATGCCTCATAGCCACCTCAGTGGCGTAGTTAGCTAACGTGCTAGTTTCGTGTTGAGCTAGACTGCCGAAGATGAGATATCGTGGATTGAATCTCAGTCGGGTGAACTGGTATGGTTATTCCTAAATGGTTTTCCACTCTCCCTCCACGCAAATTTGGGTTCACTTCCTCTGAATTCATCCTTCCCAATCCCTAACCCATTAGCGTAACTAGTATATTACATAAGCGTACAACCCGAATGGGTAGTAAGAAGTGGCGCTAAAAAAAGTCTTCATCCCAAAGGCTTTAGCGTAGCTAGTAAATAAATATGCGTGTAGCCCACACGGCTAGGGAACGTGGTCCTAGAATAAAAGTGTTTAATATATGTGTACATTATTCTATTTAAAAGCATTTAAATGTTGTGTTAGCTGATTAAGTGATGATAAATAGTAAATACTACCTACATAACTAGATAAAAAATATTAGAAATATATTTATTTCCATAATAATCCAATACAATTTGGTTTTAGTATTTTCAAAATCAAGGCTACTAACGATCAAATATAATGGGCAAAGATGGGTAGGTTATCTTAGAGAAGTGCACCCGCATTAGCGTGTAGAGAGGACAGAAACACCATAATGATAAATAAAATGTTGGAAACCAACCCGTAAGCTACTCGAACTTTGACCTCCCTGTCACCGGTAATCCAGCTATTGCGGATCTTACGCCTTGGATAACAGGACTACCGGTGTGGGTGCTGAATATAGTAAATTATAAAAAATAAAGTCTCAATATTTTCAAATCTATTTTTATATAATCATGTACTATTCGTTTATCCAGAAAATTAGAACGTTTACCTTATATAGTTCCATTATGGCTCAGCTTATAATATAGGATCATAGTGTAATATGTCAAGGTAAGGCTTCTAACTTTCACAGTACACTCAATTTACCTTGAAATCTTTGTTTTGAACGATTACCAAGGCCCGGATTTTAATGACATGTCATATTTTCTTGGGTTCGTCACATACACTGCTCATAAGGTGGTACATAAACTTTGTTCATGATCCCTTTGCTGTAGATAATTATATTTTATGTCATTTTTGAAATGATGTTAGGTATTTTAAGTCATTTTAAGACATTCATGTTGAATAAGTATATTTTTAGATACCATTCTATCAATATTTTATAAATGCATTTTTTTTTCAACACACGATTGTCGGAGTGAGAAGTTAATGTAGTCAATAAACTTTGTATCCTCTTTGCTTGTCTGATTGTACATCACACATTCCTGGTGAAACACTACCAATAAATTGTGTGTGTGTGGGGAGGGGGGAGAGGGGGGTGGGTGGTAGCTACTTCTAAAGCAGATATTTTTTAAATCAATGCTATGTTTAGGAGAATGCAAGAGTTTAGTTGCTAAAGGATTTTCATCGCATATATATGTTTAAATTTAAATGTGTAAAGTGCGTGTTTGAATTAGTAGTGTCAATTTATTACGAGTTTGATATCTTTAGGTCAATGTTGAACTAGGTGGTCTTGGGTTGAAATTCTCGCCTCAGAACCCGATGTTCCTGGGTTCAAACCCATCCTGGCTTTACAATTATTTTTATTGATATACACAACTTCTTTCAGAGGAGAAGTAAAGCCGTCGGACCCATATCGATTGTGGTATGTAAAAGAACCCTTGAAGGTATGTGAATATTCCTCTCCCGGCAAAACTGGTAGATATTTCACTATCATTCACAGAAATTATTGTGTATTGTTATAATCAGTTGGTTAATAAAGTGCACGTTAAATAAATTTAATTAAAAAAATAGTTTTTTAATTTGAGGTAATTTTTTAGAATATTTTTTTAATTTAATAGATTTTTTTTATAATCTTAAGGTAATCAAAATCCATGCCGTGATTAATAACACTATGGGATAATCTTATGCATCACAGTAGAACTAAGCAAGTCAAGCTTGTTATCTTTCGGGATAAAGAAAGGGGCCTTATTATATAAAGAACCCTTTCAAATAAATTAATGATGATAGTGTAATTCAAATTATTTAAATTGGACCTGTTATTTTTCTGAGTTTATATGTTAACTAATTGTGTCTGTATTATTGTGTTGCGTGCGTTCTTCAAGCAATGTTTCAACGTGAATGCCAGTCATCCCTGGCAATTAGCTTTGCCGCTGACAGCCCAATTAATTAGTATGGGTACAAGTGATTCTTTGGAGAAGGTTCTCTACCTAATACATATTCACCTCACGAACTTAGTTTTGTAGAAAAAAATATTTAAATAAGTAACAGAGAGAGTGTGTGTGTATTTTTTTATTGGGCTCATTTATCGTAAGCTATATTAACCATCTGATATATATTAGCACACGAATTACAGGCTATCTTAATTCCATCACGGCGACAGATGAACTGACAATAAGTACGCATTGAGACCCAGACACATCATCCGAGAGATCTTGTACAATGTGTGACCCCCAACCCAACATAGCCTAGTTGAGCACATTTCATAACTACAGCTTTTTAATTTCTATGGGTTAACATATAAATAGTTCTGATATTTTAATAAATAATAGTAAAATGTTAATAAAATATACATTAATGATTTTTCCCTGACCCGCCTCGGTGGCGTAGTTGGCTAACGCTCTAGTCGTGTTGAGCTCGACCGCTGAGGACTGTGAGATCGAGGTCCGAATCTCGGTCGGGTGAACTGGGGGTGGTTTTTCCTAAATAATTTTCCACTCTCCCTCCATGCAAATGCGGGTTCACTTCCTCTTATTAAACCTCCCCAATTTCCTAATCCATTTGAGTAATTAGTACTTAAAGCGTATAACCCGAACGGGTAGTAAGACGCGGTGCTAAATATTATTATTATTTTTCCCTGCCACAACCCCTTATTGGAACTGGTCCCATTTGGCTTATGTTCTTGAATAGCCTGGGTCGCGACTAGACCCAGCTCTGCAGATGGTCCAAACGGGCTGGAGCTGTCTCTGGCATCTACCGCTCCCGGTTGATAATTTATAACTACTGTCCGACCGAACATTAGGCTTCGGTTTCAGCTTAGGGCATAAACTGCACCTTGGGCAAAATAATCTGCTTCGGCCAAAATCAGACCGAAGGTTTCGCCGAATGCCGAAGGTTCATTTAACTCACCTTACCTAATTTACGCTCGTGGGTGCAGTCACGTGACAAGTGACAACTGACAAGTCATTGCATGTCGGATTTAGGCACTCGGTCTGTAGACTAGTCAGTAGCCAGTAGTGGCGACACATGGTCCTTGTTTAGTATAGTCTAGTGTTACCATCAGATGTATTAAGAACTTTCCCTCCAAACCATGGCTAATGTAATTAATAATTATGTACATAAAAGATAAGGGTGCCATATCATATCGTCAGTGATTTATGACCCACCTCAGTCACTGGCCGTTGTTGTATAGTGTTTTGTTTTAGATTAGACGACTTAGGTTGAGTAAGTTTGTATGTTGGTAAACGGTGGATGAACGGTCATAATTACGGAAATAAGCCGTATCTCGATCATAGCCGAATAAATTAAAGGTGTCATTTTCAATCAAGTCAATTAACTTAATTTTACCTAAATATTTACATACAATCCTAACGGGTAATGATAAGTAGAGCAAATCTTTTTACTTAAGTTAACCAAACCTAACCTTATTTTGTAATCTAGCCTATCTATCCTAGATTAACCTAAACAAACACACTGACACGAACGTCCTTTATTAGTGTAACGCGGCCACACGTGCCCAACCAATAGACTGAAATAAACGCTGCCTGAAAAAACACCACGAGTCCACACCAAATGATGGCTTGTAACTAAATAAATGATGAAACTGTGATCGCGTGTAGTTTAACCACCGGTTACTAATGAGGAATATCCGTGTTGAGTTAAATGTCATCCTAATTATAATTACCTAAGTGTGAGAGCTCAAGATGAAAAACCACAGCCTACAAGCGTCAGGCTCACGCCAACCCCCAGGTGCCAACATGCTTTAAATCATTTCACTTTTGTTTTTGCCCTACGTCTTAATATACGTCCGTGCATTTAATTAGACTCTACACCCACTTCAATAGGTGTTACTCTCTCAATAGACTAGACTGCCAAACTTGGGGAGTTTGGGGGGGGGATGGGGTGTCTAAATGGATTTCCACTCTTCCTTCACGCAAATGCGTGTACACTTCTTCTAAATTAACCCTTATTAATCCTTAGTGTAATTAGTACATAGGCGTACCACCCAAACGGGTAATAAGATGAGGGGCTGAAAATAAAATTACAGTATCAGGATTTATACTAAGTCCACAACCCGACGGTTGCGTTGATGTGATTTCCATCCCTACGGAGCGGGTATTGAACTCCGACCTTGGACTGTTAGGGGTGCCTGCACCATCTAGTAGGAATCACATGTACTAGGGAAGTTCGGAAAGTGTGGGGTTTCCCCGTTGCCTAACACACTGAATTTCTTTGAGCAAACGCGAAAGGGCCTATTAATTTTGCTAGGAAGGTATTTTCACATACCTTCCATGGTTATTTTACACGCCACAATCAACTTGGTTCCTGCGGCCTTGGTTCCCCTCCAAAGGAAGTTGTGCTACGGGTTTTCATCGCCCAGAAAAAATCTATCAGGTAGGGTCAGCTAAGTTATAAACCCGCGAGCATCGAAACCTGAGGTGATCATTTGACCCCAAGATCACAGAGGTCGACACTATCGATGTAGGGATGAGGAATTAAAGAAGATCTCAGAGGAAATGAAACATTCTTGGCGTGGAGGGAAAGTGGGAAACCATTTAGGAAAATAAACGCAACACACCCAGTTGAAATTTGAACTCCGACATTTCCGTCATCGGCAAACCGCATGAGACGAGAATGACGCCTGCCCAACAATGAGAGCTATACAACAAATATGTAACCATAAGTTACTAAAAAAGTTTGGTCAAAATCCTTGTGTAGTTCAAAAGTTATTGGTGGTCAAATGCAAGGCAAGTCATTCAAGGTCCATCATTAGCAATATACTTTTATTTTAGCACCGCGTCTTACTTACCTATCCGATTAAACGTTTACGTACTAATTACGCTAATGGTTTAATTGCTTATGAAGGTTATATTTAGAGAAAGTGCACCCACATTTGCTGGGTGTAGGAATGGGAAGCCATTTTGTAAAACCCACCCTCAGTACGCCCTGCAGAGATTCGAGCCTTGATTTGAAAATAAAATTACAGTATCAGGATTTATACTAAGTCAACAACCAGACGGTTGCGTTGATGTGATTTCCATCCCTACGGAGCGGGTATTGAACTCAGACCTTGGACTGGTTAGTGGTGCCTGCACCATCTAGTAGGAATCCCATGTACTAGGGAAGTTCAGAAAGTGTGGTGTTTCCCCGTTGCCTAATACACTGAATTTCTTTGAGCAAACGCGAAAGGGCCTACCAATTTTGCTAGGAAAGTATTTTCACATACACTCCATGGTTCTTTTATACGCCACAATCAACTTGGTTCCTACGGCCTTGGTTCCCCCCCAAAGAAAGTTGTGCTACGGGTTTTCATCGCCCAGGAAAAATCTATCAGGTAGGGTCAGCTAAGTTATAAACCCGTGAACATCGAAACCTGCGGTGAGCATTTGACCCCAAGATCACTGAGGTCGACACTATCGATGTAGGGTTGAGGAATTAAAGAAGAGCTCAGAGGAAATGAGACAGCCTTGGCGTGGTGGGAAAGTGGGAAACCATTTAGGAAAATAAACGCAACACACCCATTTGAAATTTGAACCCCGACCTTTCCGTCATCGGCAAACCACATGAGACGAGACTGACGTCTTTATACGCCTGCCCAACAATGAGAGCCATACAACAAATATGTAACCATAAGTAACTAAAAAAGTTTGGTCAAAATCCTTGTGTAGTTCAAAAGTTATTGGTGGTCAAATGCAAGTCAAGTCATTCAAGGTCCATCATTAGCAATATACTTTTATTTTAGCACCGCGTCTCACTTCCCTATCCGATTAAACGCTTATGTATTAATTACGCTAATGGTTTAATTGCTTATGAAGGTTATAATTAGAGAAAGTCTACCCACATTATCTGGGTCTAAGAATGGGAAGCCATTTTGTAAAACCCACCCTCAGTACACCCCGCAGAGATTCGAACCTTGATCTCCCCGTCATCATCAGTCTAGTCTACTGCGATAGTATAGGGTTGGGCCATGTGGCCACCGAAACGGATTATAGACATATTCAAAACGATAGAAGCCAGACTTGAAATAAACCCATCAGCATAAACATGTATTTAAGACCAGAACTATAATAATGTGAGTCGTTTAAACTAGGTATTATTTTGATAATTTTTTAAGCGTGTTAAAAACTTGAACTGACTGTAGGAAGTTAAATCGCCCAAAAGGGTGGGAAGCTTTCAAAATTAATTTACATGTGCGTTTTTTAAGAGTAACCTACGCTTTTTCCATTAACGTCCGAGGAGGAAACATGTAAACATGTTCACAGCTTTCAATTACGGTAGTTTTATCGCAATCATTTAACGTAACTTACATACATACAAAACAAGTTTATACTCGATTAGAATCGTAGTCTTGCGTTCTTCTGACGTCACCACGTCTCACTACCAGTTCTGATCATATATGTAAATACGCTAATGTATTAGGGATAAGGAAGGTATAGTTTAGAGGAAGTGTAGCTGAATTTTTCGTGGAGGGAGAGTGTAAAACCATTGAGTAAAAACCACCCTCCATACACCCAACCGAGATTTGAACCTTGATCTCCACGTCATTGACGGTCTAGTCCATTATAAGAGTGACTGACGCCTTATTAAAACTTTCGACCACAAAAGTGTGTGTTAAAGGACATTCAAGCAAAGTTTTATAATTTATGATAGCAATAAAGTAACTGAACCTACTAATAGAAAGTGACCTGGCAGTCTAGGGGTAAGGGGTCGTACTTCTGTGCTGGGGTCCGGGGTTAAATATTCGGTCCCGGCACAGATCTATCTGATTACCAAACCCTTCCTTCACCTCTGACAAGACGTGTAATAAGTGGAAGGACTACCTTGTAAAACTTGAGAAGCGCTATCAGCGCAACTCCTAAGAAACGTCCATATATTGAACTATTTGGACTGTTTAGCCGAAAAATGAAAGGATAATTATTCTCAATCATATTTTCTAGGTTTATACTTTGTCTGCAGATTTAAAAAACAAAACATTAAACCAAGAAAATACGACCATGTAAAAATCATTCAAACAAAGTTTCTTCCAAATATTTAAATTTTAATTGGCGTTAAATGATACTAAATGATAGAAAAGTGTGTTTATTGTAATCCAATGTAAACAGTTTTAGCCTAAGTCATCCCACATTTCAATAACAAGACCAGTTTGTCTTATGCGTTGTTCTTTAGATTAATTTTTAAATCTTAAATTAGAATTGGCTGGGTGGATATGAATAAAACATAAACCACGTAAGTGAATTGATCTTTACAGTAGTAAAAATTTGATTCAAATGTGTATAGTAGTTTTCTTAGTAATCGGGTACAGAGAAATCGCCTTAGAAACTTGCCGCGCTCATCTCCCATGGTGATCCGTCCCCTTAATCACAGCTTGTGAATGTGGGGAATGCAAGGCCTCCACCGTGGTTCGGATTCCACGTTAAACTGTAGGTTCTCCATTTCATCTCACAATCACCCTACCATTACACATTAACGTAAGTGCGTATAACCTGAACTAGTAGAAAGATGCGGTAATAATAATAATAATAATAATAATAATAGAATGAACTTACGTACATCCCGTGACTCACTAACTCTCAACAAAGATAACAATAATATTTAGCACCACGTCTTACTACCCGTTCGGGTTATACGCTAACAAAGATAACAAAATATAACATTTTATATAAATAAAGAATTAACAAATAGTCATCAACGGCACTGATTGAATACTAATCTTTGTTCCTAAGGACGTCACCTACCTGTCGCGGTGTTAAATACCCCTCCCCAGCTCATCTGGAGCAATATTGAGCCCTAATCTTCAGAATCAGAGTTAAGAAAGAATAAATTATAACTAATATATTTTGTGTGTGACCCACTTCAGTAGAAGAACGGTCTAAGGCATCACTCTCGTGTTAGGATGGCCACCCTATGACGGAAAGATCGGCGTTCGAACCCTGGTTGGGTCTACTGAGAGTGGTTTTTCTTAAGTGGTTTCCCACTCTCTGTATATTATCTCTAAGATGATTACTTTCTCATCCCTATCCCATTAGAGTAATTATAGTATATTCGTTATCATTCGGCTTTACTCAGGGTGATTTTCCTCAAATGGTTTTCCACTTTACCTCAACGCAAATATTGGTACACTTCCTCTAAATTTGACTTTAACAATAATAATAATAAAAGTCGTAATAGTGTAGACTTGGTCTAATAATTACTTATCTAACCTTGAAATATGACGATAAAACAGGTTATACAATAGGTTTTTCCACCTCCATAAATAGAAAATTCTGTTGACTCCAACTAGGCATGAACTCACGAACATCCAGTCCAGAGACGAGCACTTTAACTTATGACCAGTGAGGTAGATTTAATGCATAATACAAACAACTTGTAGTACAAGAGGTAAGCTACCAGAAATCACTACCTATATATATATATATTGAGGGGGTCGGGGCGAAAACATAAATCTCTCATTCTAAAGGGGAAATATATATTCGCCTTGACTTCCTCAATTAGCCCACGTGCAACTCGACGCTAGTACACTCCAATTTAGATAGTGAAGGAGCGTTTTTTGAATGTCAAATAAGTTTTAGTATATTTACACTTAGTAATAACAGCCGCAGATGATATAACCCTATTATTAGTTTAGCACCGCGTCTTACTATACGTTCGGGTTATACGCACTTACGCTAATGTGTAATGGTAGGGTGATTGTGAGATGAAATGAAGGACCTACAGTTTAACGTGGAATCTGAACCACGGGGGAGGCCTGGCATTCCCCACATTCACAAGATGTCTTGTCAGAAGTGAAGGAGGGGTTTGGTAATCAGATAAATCTGTGCCGGGACTGAGGATTGAACCCCGGCTGCCAGCACAGAATTCTGACACCTTACCCCTAGACCGCCAGGTCACCCTAAAGTTAAATAGTATCAATGTAGACTGCAAAGAAAAAAGGTACTTTCTAAAAGTTCATTCCTCTCAAAATCCTACTATAGTTTAGTGTTGTTACAACGTATTTTATTAGCATCTATTAAATCAACCTGGGACGTGAAATGGCCCGAGACACCTTGCATTGTCCTATCTACTTAACTATATTCGTTACGTGGAACTGAGTTAGACATACTTCCCTCATAGGAGCTTACAGTTCTTCCGGGTTTTTCAATTTGTTGGGTAGCGCCTGCTCTACAGCCATTCATTCACTCAGTTTCTACTGTGGCACATAACTACCGTGTATGTATGTGTGTGTGTGTGACTCGTGGCCAAAGTTCGGCATGAGGCCACGTGTGGCACCCTTGATTCTTCCATACAGAAAGACTTACTTAGTGTCAAATTTGTGAAAGTATAAAAAGGTATTATTTTTACATGATAAAGGGGGGTATTCAAGACTAGAGCTGGTCACACGGTTAAAACTCTTAGCTATAGAAATAAGGTGTTTATCTGAATGTGTTACTTTAAGAATTCGAAGCATATCAGCCAATGAGATAAGACCAAATTGTGACTCTTAAACGTCCTAATCGTGACGTTTTAAATTTAATTTTTTTCTTGATCCTTATAGTATGATTTTGATAGGAAGAATAGTAGATGCTAGTTATTAAAGTTACTAAAACAATTTTAATATATTCATACATCAAGTCATGTTATCCGTAGCTGTCACTTTTGAGCAATATTATCAATAAACCTACCTATAGAATAGCACAAATAATAAAGTAAAATTGGATCAATGTTGGCTGCAAAGAAATATGTTTGAATTTTCTAAAATGTTATTTCAACCCAAATAAGGTTATACACATATGATAATTAATCTAATGGGGCAGTAATGAGGAAAGGAGCATTTTAGAGGTGATCTAACCACATGTGCGTCGAAGGAGAATGCGAAACAATTTAGAAGAAACCACACTAATTAGACCAGACCAGGACTCGAACCCTAATCTTCCGGTCTTAAGAAAGCCAGTCTTACATTAGTGTGACGCCTTAGACCATTCGGCCACTGAAGCGGAGTTGATCAAGATTGTTGAATCGTTGTGCTTCTTATGATGACCAACCCCCTTTCTATTCGAATCCAAGGGGGGTCAAGTTACTAGTTCCCAGGCTCTAACAATCCCACTGTTTTTTTTGTGCAACACGTGTTACCACCCATCTAGATAATCCACATATTCACACTTTTGTGGTAGGGATTAATTAGACAAATAGGATTCAGAGGATTACCCACATTTGGGTGTATGGAGGTGGAGGGTGGGCTATTTAGGGAGGAAAAAACACCCTCAGTACGTCAGGCTCGGGGGTATTTGAACTCCGACCTCCCAGCTCCAGAAAACTAGACTATACGATATAAGTGCAACTGCCCGCACTTGCCCTGATGCGAGTTACATAAGTGTTATTTGCCTTTAAAAAAAAGTTAGGCATGTTATTTTTTTTAATCCACCTAGAGTTACACTCAATTCATGATTTTGTCTTCTTTTGACCTGTTTCGGTGACAGCATGGTCTAAGGTGTCGCTTTCAAAATAGTCTAGACTGTTGAATGACGGGGAGATCAGGGTTAGAATCCCGATTGGATGCTCGGAGGGTGGTTTTCCCTAAACGCTTTACCACTCTCCCTCCATACAAATGCGGGTACACTTACTCTAAACTTAAACTTCATGAACCCTAACATATTAGCGTAACTATCACACAGGCGCACAACCCACACGGATGGTAAGACGTGGTGCCTAAAAGAAAGGGCAAAAAATAGACTTATTTTGACCGAGCTGAAATTTTCTTGATCAGTAGTTCCCAAACCATTTTCAATTCACCGCCCCATTTGTTATATAAACTCGTTACAAGTGTCTACTACTCTATAAAAAATATATTTATTAATAGTAGTGGCTTGCGCTACCCACCAAGGAATAAATAACATAGAAAATTTTAAAAACATTTAATAACCCATTTATTCAAAATCTAACTAAAACTTTTTAGTTTAATTAATTATACAAAACTGATTGACTTTATCAAGTGATATCAGCTTTTCAAATTTTTGTTTGTTTATGAGGAGGCTGAGGCTCGAATCTCGTTTAGGTGCACTAGGGCAGGAATAGTTAACCTGGGGTACGCAAAGACATCTCCGGGGATACGTAGAATTTAAAATATATGCACATGTGTGCATATATATCTATATATATATATATATATTATTTTTTATTTCTCAATTAAATTTTATTATTTAATACATTAGTCTGGATTTAATTTATTTTAGTTATTTTATATGAAGATTATAGAATATATTTAACTTGCAATATGCACCAATATATTTGGGGGTTCAAAGTTGAAGAAAGGTGATGTTTGGGGGCACGCGTAGAAAAAAAAGGCTGAGTACTACTGCACTAGGGAATGGTTTTCCACATGTGATTTATAAATCATGGTCTTATAAGTCTCTTTCTAAACAAATGCAGGTGCACTTCCTCTAAAACTATATTCCTAATCTCTCTATCTCTAATGCCTTCAATAGGTATTATGTGTAGAGTAACATTACAAAAACCAATAAAAGACGTTAGTTTTTTAATAAGACATATCATAGTCGGTATAAAGTGCCATTTACGTCGATAGCCTTAGTTTGCTCAAATAACATGAGTGGATAGAAAAATGGCATACAAAATCAACAAATAAAAATGTATGGTTTTTACTAAGGAATGGTTTTCCACATGTGATTTATAAATCATGGTCTTCTAAGTCTCTTTCTAAACAAATGCAGGTGCACTTCCTCTAAAACTATATTCCTAATCTCTCTATCTCTAATGCCTTCAATAGATATTATGTGTAGAGTAACATTACAAAAACCAATAAAAGACGTTAGTTTTTTATCAAGACATATCATAGTCGGTATAAAGTGCCATTTACGTCGATAGCCTTAGTTTGGTCAAATAACATGAGGGGATAGAAAAATTGCATACAAAATCAACAAATAAAACTGTATGGTTTTATTATATATGTATATATAGCGTTTGGTCACAATATTTCATTATAATATCCAATTCAAACACTTATTTTACTTTTTCTTTTACAAATGTTAACCCACCTCGGTCGCGTAGTTGGCTAACGCGCTAGTTTTGTGTAAAGCTAGACCACCGAGGATGGGGAGATCGAAGTTATAGTCCCATTCGGGTGAACTGGAAGTGATTTCCCCCCCTAAATGGTTTTCTACTCTCCCTCCACGCAAATGCGGGTTCACTCCCTCTAAAATTCAATATTACGTATTCCTAGCCCATTAGTGTAATTAGTACTTAAGCGTGTAACCTGAACGGGTAGTAAGACGTGGTGCTATATATATATATTTTTAATTCCAGGCCACCTGGAAAAATGGGAATTCCTTCCGGAAAACCTGGAAAACACAAGGAACTCGGTGGATATATATATATATATATATATATATATATATTTTAATTCCAGGCCACCTGGAAAAATGGGAATTCCTTCCGGAAAACCTGGAAAACACAAGGAACTCAGTGGAAATAAAATAGTAGCCATCCTGAAACTCTCCAAATAAGTACTAAGACACTGAGAGTATAAATATTAAGTTTTGTTGTGTCATTTTTATAAACAAATCAATCTCACCGTGTGTAAGGTATACCCTAGTTTGGACACTGCTGTTCTGGAATGGGTTTGAGGGGGCGGAGGAGAAAAAACTAGATCACCAGGGGTGGCCAAAAGACCCTGTCAATATATCACCTCTCATGATGAGAAATCTAGGTGGCGTGCTGCTGGACCATAATCATTTATTCCGGTCAACCCCAGGGGGGGACTCGATCACCATACAGTGGCGTGTGATGTCCGTGTTTCGGGTGAAATTGAGTGCTTGGTTCCGACCGTCCCCACAGGAGAACGCGCTTCAATACCTCCTTTAGCGGATAAAAACCTACAGATTTGTGTATCGTGTCAGGATATTGGTCCACAACATCGATTAACAGCGCGTTTTATGAGAAAAGATTATTTCCATCTTGCATGATAGTCAAACACAAGTATTAAATACCCCCTGGTGGTCGCGTTTTGGTTAGTTGGAAACAATTCAGTTTTATTTTAAAAAAAAACAACTACGATATCGTTCAACACAATGGTTTTATTACTTTTATACAAGAGAAGAGAGATGAGGAACGTAAATAAACAGTAAATTATGCCAACATTTATTTATATTTACAGGGAATTGGAAATAAAATCGTTGAAGAAACCAGATATAGTATAATCCGTAAGGATTTTTTTAAGCATCGCATCCTACTACCCGTCCATGATATACGTCTATGTACTAATTAACCTAATATGTTAGGGATTAGGATGGTTGAATTTAGAGAAGGTGTAACTACGTTTGTGTGGAGGTAGAGTGTAAAATAATTTAGGAAAAACCACCCTCACTACACCCGACCAAGATTCGAACCTTGATCTCCACGTCATCGGCAGTCTAGTCTACCTCAAGAGTAGTACCTTAGACCATGCAGCCACCGAAGCGGGTTGGTAAGGATGGAATCCTAGGTTGCAGGCTTACCAACGGTAGGAGCTATACTGCTTGTGGGCTAATATATTGAGCTGATATCTTATCTCAGTTGGTAGCACGTCTATCTACTGAGTTAAAGGTAGTGAGTTTGATTCCCACCATGTCCTAAAAAATTATATTTTATAATATTGGGCATTCTCATTTCACATTGATTAATTAACGATCAGAGAACTGGATGTTGTGTCAATTCTATAATGAATCTAGTTTCTAAATTGAATGTTGATATATTATAAGTTCAGAAAGTGCACATTAAATATCTCAAAATTAGTAAAATTAAATAAAAATATATTTGCGGGTAAGGGTCTCCTGTGATTGCAGTTATTATTCAATTCGTGAGTCCCGTTTGTTTCCAATATTTTCATAGAACGTGAAAATTAATCAACTTCGACATCCTCTCCCTGATTAAACGAGTTAATTTTCGTGATTGGACAAAGTTTGAAGGATACGTAGGCAGCTTCTCACTGAAGTGAGAAATAACTTGTATTTTTTACCCGTATCGCTGGTCGCTTGGTCTAACCACCCAAGAATGCATCCACACTGACGATAGATTGGATTACTGTTGAAGAGATCAGGGATTGAATCTTGGAATGTGCCGAAGGTATATTTTACTAAAAGGTTTTTCACGCTCCCTCCACGCAAGTACGAATCAATTTCTTCTACATTACACTTTCTTCATGCCTACCAATCTAATGTGATTAGTTATGCGTTTGGTCCGAAATAGTAGTGATACGTGGTGAACAAAAATTATATATTTTTTAGTGCGATATGGTAATATTTTGTCATAATCTAATTAAACTTTCCATACCAAAGGGTCAGAATGAATGTGAATTGTAAGGGGATAAAACAGCGCTATAGACGATTTAGGATAATAAACCAGAAAATAGGACACTAGTTCTATCTCTGATGAGTTATAAAATGCATTTATGCGCGTTCACTAATTAGTAAGTTGTTAGCCTGGGTTTTTATTGTTCTGCTTGTTTTAAAGTTAATTAAAAAGGTTTATACTTTAATTTATATTGATGATTTACATGCCATACACTCATCATAAAACATTGTTAGGATAATCTTGTATTGTAGATTACGGTGGGCAGGACATGCAGCGCGAATGGGAAATTCTAGAACCTTGTTCAAGGTACTGACTGGCAGGCCCTATGGGAGGACCAAGACGCAAATAGGAAGATAACATAAGAATAAAGCTGAAAGGAATAGGGTGTAATGAGGGGGACTGGATATAACTAACTCAAGATAGAGATAGGGTGTAATGAGGTGGACTGGATAGAACTAGCTCGAGATGGGGATAGAATGTAATGGGGCGGACTATATATAGCTACGCCAAGCTAGTAATATATAAAATGTGTTTTAGTAACTTTTCTACCAAAGGAGTTTCTTATTATCTAACTCTGACTGTACTTTTATCTCACTTATATTTTCTTGTTTACCATATGTCCAGTACTGGCTATCAATGATAATTACCTGAACTCTTTAGCCAAATACTTGGAATATAAGGGTCACATTTTTTTTGTAAAAAACATATTTTGTGCAGTTTTTTGAAACCCAACGCGAGGCTCGTGAATCGGAGTTGAAAGTATATCCTGATTTTGTTAGTAAGAATAGTAATTGACCCACATCAGTGGCCGCATGGTTTAAGGTGCGACTCTCATAGTAGACTAGACTGCCAATGATGGGGAGATCGAGGCTCGAATCTCGGTTGGGTGTACGCCCTACTGAGGGTGGTTTATCCCAAAGGGTTTTACACTCTCCCTCCACGCATAAACGGGTATGCTTACTTTGAATACAGCCTTCCTTATCTCTAAAATCATTAGCGTAATTAGTACATAAACATATAATCCTAACGGGTAGTAAAACGCGTTTCTAAATAAATAGTATCTGGTAGTTACTAACGTTAGTAAAACAACTTTAATATACTAGTAAGCCGCCTCGGTGGCGTAGTTGGCTAACGCGCTTGTCGTGTTGAGCTCGACTGCTGAGGACGGGGAGATCGAAGTTCAAATCTCGGTCGGGTGAACTGGGGGAGGTTTTTCCTAAATGGTTTTCCACTTTCCCTTCACGCAATTGCGGGTTCACTTCCTCTAATTCAACCCTCCCAATTCCTAATCCATTAGAGTAATTAGTACTTAAAGCGTATAAACAGAACGGGTAGTAAAACATGGTGCTAAATATTATTATTAATTTACTAGTAGTGTACTAATCACATCTTATGAATGTGTGGAATGCCAGGTTTCCACCGTGGTTCGGATCCCACGTTAAACTGTAGGTCCTCAATTTCATCTCCCTATCACCCCACCATAACACATTAGCGTAAGTGCGTATAACCCGAACAGGTAGTAAAACGGGGTGCTAATAATAATTATAATAATATACTAGTAGATCAACCCATGTTACCAGCAGCTGTCACTTTTAGTAGACATTATCGATAGCTATAAAATAACAATAATAATGTATGCGTATTGATCGTGAAGAATTATATTTAAATTTTCTATGATGTTCCGCTGGAACAAATTGTATAATATTGTTTTCGATTCCTCTTTAAAATTCCTGACTGCAGAGAATCGCATGTCACAATAATGTTAAGTTTTGAAATTCCACATTTTATACTACACTAATAATTGCATTAATTAGGCAATATTATCGAATATAATTACTGTATTTTGCTACTTCGAAGGTCAAGGCTATTTTATAAAGAGCATGTTTATAATAAAAATATATTCAATGTTCAATTATCACAATATTAAGCTCAACTTTTCTCATCATAATCAGCAAGAAAGCAGTGTTTCTATTTATAAAAGGCGTTAGCAAAATTAATTGATTTTAACTATATTTTTCTCCTTTTTTCACAGCATCTTACTACCTGTTCGGGTTATAAGCGTGTATGATAATTACTTTAATAAAAGGGAAGCTAATAAAGGAAGCATTTTAGAGGTAATATACTTATATTTGCGTGGAAGGAGAGTGGTAAAACATTTAAGGAAAACCACCCTAAGTAGACTCAATCGGGATTCGATCCCCGATATTCCTGTCATCAGTAGGCTGGTCTGACATGAGTGTAACAGTGTGACACTTCAAGCCATTCGGCAGGTTTTTCTTATTCAAATGGATGGTTTAGATCTCAGCTGCCAGTGCTGAGAGGGATGGTTTCTTAGTATCATCCCTTAAAACTCACTCCCTTCACATTGATTTCATGCATCCGACACTTTATTTCAGTTGTTAGCTTGTCTCTCTACTAAGCTAAGGGTCCTGGGTTAGATTCCCAGCATGGCCAAAAAATGAATCATTGGTGGAATATGGGTTTAACCTCTCACATTGATAAATTAACGGCTGGGGGCTGGATATTGTGCCTTTCCTAGTATTAAATTAGGTTATAAGGCATATGAAGCTACGGCAGGCCTAACAAGCCGGTAGTTGAAAATATATAACTTGGATAAAAAAAACTTACCCTGGCCACAGGCTGGAATCAGTAACGGATGTAAAGAAACTTCGTTCCCATGTGTGAGATAGTTTTTGAACGCCCAGTGAAAGGAACAAGCCATTCTCCGGGCCCAGAAACAACAACAAACCTACTTTGTACCTCCCTGTTCTGTCGGAGTTTTAAACTCCCGCAACATAAACAACTTATCCCTGTCTTGTACGGTTAAGTTGCTGGGAAAATAAAGCGGGCGATAACTAATAGTCTTGGAAAAAGGGAGCAATAACATTTGGCGGTTTGGCTTTGCTCCCATATAGAGCAACTGGACCTGTGAACGGCTCAGGGGAGAGCGCTTAGTAGCTCTAAGTTGAATGTCCGTGGGTGTTCATGGCGAGCGTTTGAAACACAATTACCACCATGACTTACAAACTAACGATACCAAAATTATATTATCAATTATTTTATTATTTTTATTGTTTATTTTTTATTACCACGTATTACGACCTGTTTAGATTAAACACTTATATTATGATGATTACTCTAATAGAGTAGGGATGAGGAAGGAATCATTTTAAAGGTAATCTACCCGCATTTGCGTGGAACGAGAGTGGGAAACCATTTAGGGGAAAAACCACTCTCAGTAGATCCAGCCAGGATTCGAACCCTAATATTCCCGTCATCATCAGGCCAGTCTAACACGGCAGTGGTGGTGCCTTAGACTATTCATCCACTGAAGTGGATAAAACTACTTATAATATATTATTATTATACTTGTAAATTATATTTTCAAAAGCGATACCAATCCATTACCTACAAACCAACTTAATTAAAATCAACACACTTTAATACTAAACATTATGTTCTTGATTAAGCTATTTAAATATAATAATAATAATAATAATAATATACTAAACTTAACATAATAATGGATCTTAAAATCAGTATTCTGATCTGTTCGATTATTAAACTTATATAGTCTTAATAAATTCTTATAAATTCTTAAAACTCATTTTTCAAATCAAAATAAGTCAGATATATTGATTTTAACTAAATAAGAGTTAAATAAAATTCATAAAGGCTACAACGTTAAAACAAACTTTTAGTTTATTTAAAAAGGATTGAACATTTTTCAAGGATATTAGCATTTCCAGTCGGAGGATTTTTCCACGAACCACCACCAATAGAACCTCCCAAAACCTAGAATTTTTGTTTCGGCCCTAAACCTGGTTCCGGTAATATAGGCTTCTGTTTCATTCCTCGACGTTGTTAGGGTGGATAGACCATAGGTTTCGGGAAGAACATCGTGGTGGTTCAAGTCTAAATGTGTTTTTACATGACTAGGACTAGAACCAAAGTATCTAGGAGGTGATTTGTTGCCGTGTGTAACAAATACCAAGGTGGTCCAGAGCAAGAATGATGTCAGGATAGTATAATAGAATTCTGGTAAGAATGCACTTTTAGAAAATACTAACTTTTTGTTGTTGTTAACATTAATTACATTGTACTTTGTAAGTGTTATTGGTTTATATAACCACTTCTATGGTAAAATGGTCTAAGTCATCACTCTCACTATATATTTGACTGCCAATTATGGGTATATTAAGGTTCGACTCTCGGACAGGGAATACTGAGGGTGTTTTTATACATTTAACCTCTTTCTTTCCATGAAAATGCGGGTGCATTTAATCTAAATTCAACCTTACTTGTTTCTATAACCTTAGCTCATCAATACATATACGTATAGATCAAACGGGTAGTAAGACGCGGTGTTAAAAAAAAGTTACAAATGACTTGATTCAAGATTTTTAAAAAAAGTTTTACAGTCCAGTTTTTATAGAAAGAACTTTAACTGACTCCTTGAAAAGTTACTAGATCTACTTTCAAATATTCATACGTCAAGTCATTTGATCCGCAGCTGTCACTTTTTATTGGTTGTATCTATACTTATAAAATAACACTAATAGTAAAATACTATCAAATTTGACTGAATAAATAATTGCTTGTAATTTATAAAATGCCCTTCTTACTGAAGTTGGACTGCAGTTACTTTTAATAACTGTCAAAAAGGTCTCTCCCTATCTGACTTGAACTGAAGATATTAGCACCAATGTTTCGGATGAGTGTTGAGAGCCATAGCGTTCATTGTTAGCGTCAATTCGTGCTATTTCAATTCGGGATTAGAAAGTATGGTGTGTGGTTTTTTTTTTCGTTGTTGCCTGTGACGGACGTAAAGGAGTTCAAGAGGTCGCATCCATGCGGTCCGTTCTGACACATCGGGACAATGTGTTCGATCTGAAAAGTGACACAACCACTGGGAAGTCTCACAGCCCGTTCGAAACGGTTAAATAGAACGATTGAAAAGTGAAGATCATCCAAACTCTTGTTCTAGGAAATCTCAAAGAGGAGGGTCCACTAAAACACCGTTGATATCTTTAGTAACATAGCCTTATGCTCCATTATTTTGGGCAATGTTTTCGTAATGAATTCAGTAGATAAACTCGTGCTGAACCCAATGCTATAAAAGTATCATTCTTGAAAGAGACTATACTGCTGGATACAGGGATATTGGGGTTCAAATCCCAATTGGATGTAGTGAGGTTTTAAAAAAAATAGTTTTTCACTCTCCCTTAAGCTAACGAAGATACACGTCCTTTAATTAAACTTTATATAATCTCTAACATACTTGTGTGATTAATTCTTTTTAACACAGAGTCTTACTATTTGTTAGGGTTATATTAGTATGGACCAATTACACTCATGTGGTAGAGATTAGGAGGGCAATATTTAGAGGAAATGTACCCACACTTGCATGGAGGAAGAGTGGAAAACCACCCAGGAAAAAAAACCACCCTGCGTGCATCCAACCGGGATTGAACCCCAATCTCCCCGTCTATGGCAGTTTACTCTATTGCAAGAGTAGCACTTTAGACCATGTAACCACCGAAGCGGGTATCGTAATTAATTAATATGCGTGTAACCCGAACGGGGACGTGGGGACACTTAAAAAACTCATGCTGAAATAATGAAAGCAACTATCACTAAATAGTTTTTATTTTTCCCACGTCTTAGTACCTGTTCGCGTAAGATGCAAACATTAATTACGCTAAGGGATGAGGAAGGTAGAATTTTCGAGGAAATGTGCGGTGGGAGGGTGGGAAATCATTTAGAATAAAACTCTCCCAGAAGATCCTGCCGAAATTCGAACCCTGCTCTCCCAGTTCCCGGCAACCCAGTACAACACAAGCGTGAAGTTTTAGACCTTGGGACCACCTATGCGGACGGATATCGCGAAATACTCATAAAAATAGCGACACCGGACTATACAATGAAAGTTCAGTTATTGCGTCCTTGTTTTGTAAATAGTTAATTTTGACAACATAAATAAAACTCATTTCAGAAAATAGTTTAGGAAATGTATATTTTAATATAATCCCGACTTATTTAACTTTTCAATGATGAATATATGTTTATATATATATATATATATATATATATATCCATCTTTAATCTTCAACCCGAAGGTTGGCTTTATCCGCATCTCATACATATAAACCTAGACATGCACGCAACCCTTTGGCTTGTAAGCGCTGACCCGCCTCGGTGGCGTAGTTGGCTAACGCGCTAGTCGTGTTGAGCTAGACTGCTGAGGACGGGGAGATCGAGGGTTCGAATCTCGGTCGGGTGAACTGGGGAAGGTTTTTCCTAAATGGTTTTCCACTCTACCTCCACTCAAATGCGGGCTAACTCCCTCTAATTCAACCTTCCTAATTCCTAATCCATTAGAGTAATTTGTACTTAAAGCGTATAACCCGAATGGATAATAAGACGCGGTGCTGAATATTAATTAATTGTAAGTGCTGCCCGCACCATCTGGTGGAAAGTACATGTACCAACATTTTGTTTGAAGACACCTCTAAAAAAAATTATTTTCTCTTACTTTTTTTAAAAACATGCAAATCGAACTGCTTGTATGTCTTGTTTGAACATGCGTCTATATTTAAACAACGTTGAAAGCCAAGACCTGCGCTATTATTAAATTTCGCACGTGTTTACTTTCTGGTTACTGGTTTTGCTGATTGTCACCATGATAGTTGGTTTGTTCACAATGTAATAGTTGGCTTGTACTGAATCACGTGTATACGGGATAAATATTCTTTGCTCTACGCTATTGAACTCACTGAGCGTGGGGACTAAGGTGTCGAGTTCATTTGATCTGGTTTGCCAAGTAGTGAGTATTCAGGGTTCGAGTTCATGCTGGGTGTACAAATGGTGTTTTTTTCCCTTAACTAGTTTTCTACACTCCCTCCACGCTACTGTGTTTATATTACCTTCAAAATGCTTCAAATTCCCAACACATTAGAGTAATATTATCATATATGCGTACAACCTGAACAGGTAATAGCGGCGAAAAAAATTTATGCTAGTACACTTTTTTATATCCATCATCGATCTACCTCAATTTAACATGGTCCATCTAATTAATCTCGCTCTTGTTCATTGCGTCTGGAAGTTTTGGGGGTCTTTTCCCGAAATTCCAGCAAAGGCCAGACTTCACTTTCTCATACGTATCTCATCACACAACCGTCCAATCATTTCAGCTCCCGCACCCATTAATGAACTTTCCCCTCCCCACTGCACTAGAGATAGGAAAACACGTGCTCTAATTAATAATACTAGTACAGGAAATCAATCCTAACTTCTAAGTACTGTAAATTCACATAATAATATCTTGTTTTCCTTTCTTTTAGCACTGCGTCTTACTACACGTTCGGGCTATACGCTTATGTACTAAATATGCTAATAGTTTTAGGGATTAGGAAGGTTATATTTAAAGGAAGTGTACCCGCATTTGTATATACATATAGAGAGAGAAATTAAAATAAATAACCTCAGCAAACTCGACCAAGATTAGAATCTAGATCTCACCGTTATCGGTGGTCTAGTTCACTGCAAGAGTAGCGCCTTAGACCGTGTGGCCACCTAAACCATTTTAACCATTTTAAATAAATGGTTTTCCATTCTCTCTCAACGCAAATATGAGTACACTCACTCTAAATTATAACTTCCTTGTTTATAATTCATTGATGTGGATTTGCGGGTATCCCGGACATCTAATATATCACTGTGAAATCTCACCCACAATACAATTTTTTTTCTTTTTACCGGAAATCAAACCTGGACCCCTCAGCGCAGTAAATAGACACGCCACTGACTGAATGAACTAAGCGGTGTTTGAACGTAAACTGCACGACAGATCAAGTGTTTACTAACACATTATTTAATTATTAACACTGATTATTATTATTATTGAATTAAAATCACCTTCATTAATTTGCTTGAGCCTTGAACTAGTAATAGGTAAGGTTGTCCACACTGGTGTTGGCCTTGACTCAGTAGGCTGGGGTTTGTTCCCTACCAGCTGCAAAAAGTGCCCCTCCCCCCCTTTCCACACACACACACACACACACACACACACGCAACTGGTGGCTTGTTTTACTCATTATTTTCTCTTTAGCTTGCGGTATAATTTTGTATGCATCCACAACAAACTTCAACTTGTCAGTTTGTTGTTTCCGAGCTGATAACACACACTTCTAACGTCATTAACAACCATGAACAGGAAATGTGATGCCAATGTCTAACCTTTAGGGAGAGGCTTGGTTAATTCTAAATGTACATTTAATAGCCCCATTGTCTTCAACTAAAATGTTTTTTGAAAACATTTACTGGGTTTTTTTAAACGCAGATTTTAATTATCTGTTAAGGTACTCTAACTACTTAAGCGATTTTTTTTACCCGTTGCTAAGTTAAGGTGCGGCCGAAGGAAGCGCGAGTAATTTTACAGTTTTTATAACATTATATTTTTTGTTGTTGCCAAAATAGATAAAATATCTATCCAGTAGCAACTTAGAGTTTGATTTTCTGCACATGCTAATATTAACAGATCTTGACTATCTGTCGATGGTGTCTTGGAATTTTGCCAAAAAATGTTCTCCTTATTTAAAAAGTTTTGACAAAATTCCAACCTTGGCAGATATTCAAGATCTGTTGATATTAGCATGTTCAGAAAACTAAACTCTATGTTGCTACTGAATAAATATTTGAATTGTTTTTGCAAAAAAAAATTCTATTCTATACAAACTGTAAGCATATTTGCGCTCCCTTATGCCTAATTTATGAAAAAGTTGCTACCGTTGAACATATAAACTCCTAATATTTTAGTAGGACCTCTTTTTTTCTAAGTGGTGGCCGAAGTTCGATTGCAATTGGATGAACTAAGGGTGTATTTTTTTTTTTGTTCAGACAGTGTTGTTTCTCTGTACTCTAACTACTTAAGCGATTTTTTTATACCCGTTGCTAAGTTAAGGTGCGGCCGAAGGATGCGCGAGTAATTTTAGAGTTTTTATAACATTACATTTTTTGTTGTTGCCAAAAATATATAAAATATC
The DNA here is from genome assembly GCA_902141385.1 of Timema californicum. NCBI lineage: Eukaryota > Metazoa > Arthropoda > Insecta > Phasmatodea > Timematidae > Timema > Timema californicum. The sequence goes on along the minus strand of CABFOW010000322.1, from coordinate 251,812 downwards.
TATCCAGTAGCAACATAGAGTTTAATTTTCTGCACATGCTAATATTAGCTGATCTTGACTATCTGTCAATGGTGCCCTGTGAATTTGTCAAAACTTTTTCTCCTTATTTAAAAAGTTTTGACAAAAACGCAAATATTTTTATAGTTTTTATAGAATAGAATTGTTTTTGCAAAAAAAAATATTCTATACAAACTGTCAAAATATTTGCGCTCCCTTCTGCCTAATTTATGAAAAAGTTGCTACCGTTGAACATATAAACTCCTAATTTTTTAGTAGGACCTCTTTTTTTCTAAGTGGTGGCCGAAGTTCGATTGCAATTGGATAAACTAAGGGTGTTTTTTTCGTGTGTTCAGACAGTGTTGTTTCTCACCCTCTATCAAGGTGAGTCCTGAGAAATTCCATGAAATAACTATCCACATCTTGTTCTCTTAAGGGGGAAGTTCACCGGCTCGCTAAGACGCGTTGCAGAAGTAAATAAATCCCACGTTAGTTAATAAATAGTTTTATAATTCAAAATATGACTCACATGCCCCTAAAGGATTAAACTCCTTAAAAATTTTAGTTTTATAATTTCTTAAAGAATTTGTGGAAAGGAGAAAGCAATTAATTTTAAACGACTTTTGACGCAAAATATCGCAGTTAAGATATCTAAAATAAATGCTTAGAAACATAGATAAAACTTCCTCAAACAAATAAACTCACTTTTACTTTATCGTGGCCCCTCGGGTAGAGAGAGTATTGTGATCATAAAAATTGAGTTCGACCATCTTATGGCTATTGGCGGGCGTTTCATGACCTACTGAATAAAAAAATATTTTGTGTTTCTGTATTTCAGCCTAGAGCCGAAACCATTTTATCGATATGGCTAAATTTAGGTATGTAGGGTTTTCATTAGGTTCTCTCGTGAAATTTTTGGAATTAGATATCCAACCCTAAAATTAAGAGTAGTTTACTGAAGGATTAAAAGAGAGAATACCATTTAACAGTGTCGCAAGAGAAAATTTAAAGTTGATCGAGGATTGTTTTAGCTGTATTTATAATTAAAGAAGGCCATTTTCATAAGCCGTCATTGTGAGTATATTTACCTGTAAGTGCTGCCCTAAAATGGACAGCTTATGTCGTTAGTAGCCGGTATAGGAATTAAAGCTCACTGTTACTACTATTTTCCCCTGTTTATTTAATAGGAAACTCTACTTTTCTCTCTCACAGGGAATGTGAGGGAAGTACCATTATTTCAGGGATAAACTTTTTTAAATGGATATGTAGCTCATTATTCACATCGAACCCGCCTCGGTGTCGTAGTTGGCTAACGCGCTTGTCGTGTTCAGCTCGACTGCTGAGGACGGGGAGATCCAGGTTCGAATCTAGGTTGGATGAACTGGGGGTGGTTTTTTCTAAATGGTTTTCCATTATCCCTCCACGCAATTGCGGGGTCACTTCCTCTAATTCAACCTTCCCAATTCCTAATTCATTAGAGTAATTATACTTAAAGCGTATGACCCGAACGGGTAGCAAGACGCAGTGCTAAATATTATTATTATTCACATCGGTAGGCACGCAAACTAAATGTCAGACCCGTCTAATACGTTTTAATGGTGACGGTGAGGTCGGGCTCAAATCCCGGCAGGGTGTAATGAGAAAGTCTTTTCTTAATGGTTTTCCACTCTCCCTTCCCACAAATGTAGGTACACGTCCTCTAAAAGATACCTTCATAATACTACTCCAATAGTATAATTAAATGAGGACATTTCAGATAAATAGTAAGACGCAGCGTAACAAACAATAATAAATATTTTCTATATAAAAGCTTTCTGTGAATATTTTGATGTATTTTTTTTAAACAAGTATGAAGCTTCAACATTTTGAATCTGAAACTTAGGCCTACCTGGATTCGTATTTTATTTGAAATACAAAATAGTAATATTCAAAAGTTTCAAATTGAATTCGAAATCTCAATTTCAAAAACATACATCCGATATTCGGATTCATCCGATATTCGGATTCAATGCAATATGGTTTTAAGCTTGAATCCAGAAGTTAAACTTGTCAATATCTTAGTTTAATGTATATTCACTTAATTCAGTTAACTCATTCAATTCATCGTTGGAATACAGTTTTTATAACTATATTTTTTATTTGACTCGTTAAAAAATAACTAGATACCATTTAGCTCATTACCTGATTCGGATTAGTTTTGAAAATTTCTCCAAGTATTATATTAGATTCAGGATTGATATGAGTCAAACATGGGAAAGCCCCAAATTTAATTCGAAATTGAAAATATTCGATTATATTTGTAATATATCATGTTTATTATATCAAAGAGTTTTTTAACTACTGAAGGTATTGATTTTTTCCTTAAGGTTTTAATTAACTGTATGCTTTAATAACAGTAATAACTATAAAGAAAATTTAAGTTTCTAAAATACATTTTATGATGCAGCGTATAATACAATAGAGATATTTACTAAAAACTCGTAGGAGCTGTGAAACAAAATAATATATATTTTTGCAGAAACTCTCCACCAAAGTAAAATAAATAGTTCAAAATTTTCCCCTTGATTTATTTTTAATAGTACTTATGATAAGTTATTTCCTATCTGAAGTTGTTTTGTACATAGAATACAAATTGTGAGTTTATGATTATGTAATAAACTCTCTAAGTACCTTTGTATTGGAAAATGAGCATGGCCATTTGGTTTTTAGTGGTAAAAAGTGCCTGGATATTAAATTTAATTAAAATCACTATATCCAATTTTGAGAAAATATTTTTTAAAATAATTTTGTAATTTAGTGAACTACACCTAGTTTAAGAGTTAGGTATCCAATTCCAAAAAGTCCTCAAGTTAATCCTATCAAGTTTTAGCCCTATAGGTAAAACGGTTTCGGCCCTAGACCGAAAAGAAACACGGACGTACTGGCGGCATCGTGAAAACAGCTTTCACGGTTCCAGGAGGTCATGAAACGTCGACATTTATCAAAATCTTGAGTTCGACTTTATTGACGATCAAATTTCTTCTCTCTCCGAGGGGTCTAGATGAAGTGAAAATACTGTACAGGTTGATAACGATGAATCTTAAAGGATTGCACCAGAAATTTTCTGTCAATAGTATAGAAATACATCATTTAAGAACTACTAGAATCTCAGTGCATCCGATCAGAGTCAAATCGTGGCCTCCTGTACATAATAAAATTTGAAAATTGTGCATAATATGACAACCATAATTCTTAGAAATAATTGTTTAATGGACAGCGGATCCTAAAATATACCTCGTGGTTATTATGTAGATCCTTTAACCAACACCATCACCATAGCCCGAGGAGTCTTAGAACATAAAATGTGGGAGATAAGATTATTGCTCTTACCGGCGTGTAGAGCGACCCACCAGTAAATTATGATCTGCTCTTCAAAAAAAAAAAAAGATTCTACTTTCCAAAGACCTCGGTACAGCGAAATGTGGGACAGTTTGATGGAAACTGTATCGGTCCAGCAAACAGCATCCAATGATTCACGTTCGTTCCCACGACCCCTTGTGGCTCTCAGGAGAAAGGGCGGACGGGGGGAAGGGGAGAGAGAGGGTGGGGGGAGGGTGAAACAGTTAGCACTATCCATCATGAACAAGGGCGATACCTTCTCTTGCGTTTGCTAGCCGATGCCAGCGGTGCGGGCGGTTCATTTAAAAGGTTTTTCAAACCAACTCTTTTATAAGTTTTTTACTCTATATCTTTCTTATTAATAACATAAAATATATGTTTGATCCAGAAATATCTAAAAAAAATCACATTTATAATATTATCATTTTTAATAGTTTATTTTGTTGAATATACATACATATTTATTTATTTATACATAGAGATTTATAGATATATATATTATGTATATTATATACAATCATATTAAAGCTAATATAATATAAGATTATATACATAAAATCTATTATATATAAATTGCTGATGCAACAAGTAGGTTCAGAACGTTCACGTTAAATACCTCATGTATTATATACATATATAAGTCTTAAATAACACTGCGCACCTTTAAAATCTGGGTTATTTCAAAACACAAATTAAAAACTAAGTTTGCCATGGTTATCTTTCATAAAGTTCTCGAAACTAGTATTGATTCTACTGATATCCTCTCTACTTTTTGGATATATTTTTATAAATAATATGTATCTATTTTAATTACATTTAGGAACATTTTATCAATGTAACCATCCCAATAATCTAAGATCCCCCCCTCCCTGAAATTTTAATGAAAAAATTTAGTATTAAGACTTGCACCAATATGGAGAGAGGGTGGAAAACCACATTGTGACCAAAAACTCCCTAACGCGTCCAGGTATAATGAAAACATACTTAGTTCAGGATATAATGTTTTAAAAGTTTACTTAACCTCATAAGTAACAATACATATTAATTTGTTAGTATTTTTTGCCCAAATCATCATGTTAATTTATTATTTAAATTAAAAATCAAGACGATTATACTAAAATATTATTTTCTCCTTTCAAACGAAACATGGTTTGGTTTTTCTTTGTATAGTTAGTTTTTATAGGAAAGAACTATAAAAAAATACAAATCTATTATTTGTGGCCAACATTGGTACCGTTTTATATTTTCTTAGGCTTATTTGTTTTTTTAAGGTATTTAATATTCCCTTTCTGAACCAGCTGAATATATTATCCCACGAGAATTTCTACGATCGAGAGCGAAAGAGCTTATAAATTTTGACGAGAAAGGTATTTTCACATACTTCACAGGTTATTTACATGCCAGCCACAGTTGACATGGGACCTCTCCGAAGGAAGTTGTGCTACGGATTTTTATCACTCAAAATAAATCTGTTGACCCTGTCTGGGTTAAACCCACGAACATTGGGCCCTGAGGTTCACCCCAAGACCACTGAGGTTGACGGTGCTGATAATATCAACTATCAAAAAAAGTTACATCTAAAGATAATAGGACCTAACATATGAAAGGGTGAGATTATATATGGTAGCTTATCTAGCGATCAGTTAATGCCCTTTATATAAAAATTGGACTGTAGCTCTCCATTTTTCTTGAATTGCTCTGGGTTCTCATAGTACGTGTCACGTATTTAATGTGAACACTATTTTTTAGAGGGTGAATCCGTTCTTTTCTGAAAGCTGGAGTAAGATGTCAACACGGTATTACACGGACGGTAGATGGAAAGCGAGTCTTAAACGCGCTACATCATTTAAGATCATGGTATAAAAAAAAGTTTAAAGATATCTTTCTCCGTGCAGCTATTTGTTGGGAGAGTGAATCATCAAGATCTTACTGGAACATCTCTTTGAGGATACTTTGTGAATCTAGGAGCGGTACACATGAGATGAGAGTTAGTACATATGATATGAGAGTTAGTACACACGAGATGAGGACTAATACACACGAGATGAGGGCTAGTACACACGAGATGAGAGTTAGTACATATGAGATGAGGGCTAGTACACACGAGATGAGATTTAGTGAACACGAGATGAGGACTAATACACACGAGATGAGGGCTAATACATACGAGATGAGAGTTAGTACATATGAGATGAGGGATAGTACACACGAGATTAGAGCTAGTACACACGAGATGAGAGTTAGTACACACGAGATGAGAGCTAGTACACACGAGATGAGAGTTAGTACACACGAGATGAGGACTAATACACACGAGATGAGGGCTAGTACACACGAGATGAGAGTTAGTACATATGAGATGAGGGCTAGTACACACGAGATGAGAGCTAGTACACATGAGATGAGAGCTAATACACATGAGATGAGAGTTAGTACATATGAGATGAGGGCTAGTACACACGAGATGAGAGCTAGTACACATGAGATGAGGGCTAGTACCCATGAGATGAGGGCTAGTACACATGAGATGAGGGCTAGTACACATGAGATGAGGGCTAGTACACATGAGATGAGAGCTAGTACACACGAGATGAGAGCTAATACACACGAGATGAGAGCTAGTACAAACGAATAAAAATAGGTTATTTTTTTATATTTTGCTAACGCTAAACACTAAATATGATTTATAAAATGTTTGGTAGCAAAAATGCTCAACAATGTAATCATATGCTGATATTTTAAGTTTTTACTATATCAAGAAATTACTACATACTACATTTGACATAATAATATTAACAGTGTGCTGGATTAATTATCACATAGTGACACATTTAACAGTAGCAAATTTATTTTTTAAGTGTCAATATTTTTGGGCTGGATTATTTAGCTATAGAAGCAGTTTTTTTAAAAGTAAATTTGATACTGAAAGATGTCCAAGCAAAGTCAGAAGTTATTGAAACTTTGACCACGCCTTTTACTTTAGTGAGTATTAATATTATTGAGAAAATCAAATTTCACTGTTTGATAAACATACAATTATAACCTAATAATCTTCTAAATTTTTTATTTTGGATACTACCTCTAAAAGAAAATTTCTATCTGTATTTTAAACAACAAACTGTTTTGTCTACTACTCATATTAATAATTTAGGTTTTAACTCTTAAATATCGTAGCTTAAAAATAATGTTTAACTATTATATTTGTTTGTCAACTAATTATTTTTTTACAAGAGGCTTAAACTATTTGTTTTTTAAATATTACTTTCTATATATAAATATTTATTTATTTACCTAAAAGTTTAAGACGAAACAAATCAAAATGGTATTTTTACTGAAGAATCTTACAAATGATGTTTTTATTTGGCATTTACAATTATTTAACAATGTAACAAGACTATAAGAGAGTAGTACATAGGCTCTACAGGTAAAAAAAAAATTATTGCTTGCTGCTTTTTCGGAATATCCTAAAGAATAAATTTATCTATTCAAATTAAATATAAACGCTCAAAATACTTCTCGAGGTAATTGCCTAGAAAATTTAAATATATTATAATTAAAAATATAATCTCATCGAATCAAGTCTAAAATAGTGAATTAAATAGTTACGCTATTAAATTTGTTTATTACAGTTATAGCAGCATCTAAGTATTATATTCTTTAATTTGGGAAACGACACCTGGACAAGGGAATCTAACCCGGAACATTTGTAGCTGACGATTTACACACGTCCATCACAGACTCTGCCTTAAAACATGAGTGAAGAATAGCCTTAAGAATAGGACGACTCCATTGGTGTACTAAGACAAAGGTCCTGGGTTTGATTCCCTTGGCCAGGTGTCATTATTTTAAATTTAAAGAATAAAACTAGAATAGCTAAGATTTTTTTTAAAATATAGCTAGAAAATATCCTATCTTTACGTCAAGCTCTTTTTTGTTAGACATTGAAAGTGAATGAAGAAACGGGTAGGCCCTAATTGTATTGTATTCAAAGGCTATCCTATGTATTTATTTTACCATTAGAAATCTCATTGACCTAACCAGTTTTAACTAGTCCAAGATAACCCTGAAAAATTTCGAGATGAACCCCTTCCTCTTTTCTCTAAAATACTATTTCTGCTAATGTAGGCCTATATTTTTAAAGCTTAATTTTGTTTTCACCCGCTTCGCTGGCCGCATGGTCTAAGACTCTACTCTCGCAATAGAATAGAGAATAGACTGTCAAACTGTCGAGCCCAGTCGGGTGCAATGAGGGTGGCTTTTCCTAAATGGCATTCCACTCTCCCACCCCGCAAATTTGGGTGCACTTTCTCTAGATTATGATATTCCTAAGCCTTAACAAATTAGTGTAATTAGTACATAGGTGTATAGCCTGAACGGGTAGTAAGAGACAGTGCTAACTTTTTAAAATATAAAATCAGAATTAATTTTTTTTGTGAACATATGTAACAAGAATCGTTCTTAAACGTGTCCTTTTATATTTTAAATACTACATAATATTAAAATATGTCTACAGCGTGTTCACAGAGACTAAACAGCCAACTTATGGAAGTGGTAGGGGATCGAAATACTAACGCAACATGTTATTTGGATATTTCTTATTTTCGTTTCCTTTTCGAGCAAACCACAAAAAATTTAACAAAATCATAATCTAGGTATTGAATAAAGTATTAAATTCACTATTTTATTTATTTTGTTCAAAATTATGGTCTCCAGTCCAGACAAAAGCAGCATCAATAAAAAAAAAGAGGGTGGCTGACCAACATTGCGCGTTTGTCGATATTTGACTGAGAATAACTCTTGGAGTAGTAAACAAATATTTATCGCTATAATGCAAATTCAAAGGAAATTTAATGGTGCATAGCTTTTTAAGCAATTTTCTAACTTAGTATTTTAAAATTTATTTAATGTTTTAGTCAAATAATAAAGTGGCTATTCGTTTATTTTCACATAGTTTTATATTTTGATGTTTCATACCGAACTCCTCCTAAAATAAGCAAAATATCGGAACAAATAATGGTCGGTCTTTATTATAATGTAATGTTACATAACTTTTATACAAAGTTGTTATTGATACACATAATATTTCTAGTTTATAACACTTTTTACGCAGAAATACTTTTTATTTAGTTTTTTTTTCTGTTTGCTTTAAAAGGAAGCAAAAACAAGTGAGTCGGTGACCTGGTGGTCTAGGGGTAAGGTGTCGGACTTCTGTGCTGGGGGTCCGGGGTTCAATCCTCGGTACCAGCACAGATCTATCTGATTACCAAACCCTTCCTTCACCTCTGACAAGACATCTTGTGTCACATTAGCGTAAGTGCGTATAACCCGAACGGGCAGTAAGACGCGGTGCTAATAAGAATAATAATAATAATAATAAATAAAACAAGCTAATCTTATAAGGACATTTTGAGTTAGTTTTTCGATCCTTTATCACTTTCCAAATTTTGGCTGTTTAGTCTGGGAAAGCCCTGTACAAATTAAGGATTCCTTCAACATATATTTGGTCGTAATAAAGGGAAAGTTAATGGTTAGAATCCCATTTGGGTTCACCAGGGGCTGTCCCATCCATATGATGTTATTTTATTTTACTAACGCGTCTTACTAATTGTTCAGTTTATATGCGTATGTACTAATTACGCTAATGAGTTATGGGTAAGGATAGTTTAAGTTAGAGTAAGTTTACCCACATTTCCATGGAGGGAGATTGGAAAAACCTTTAGGAAAATTTCCCTTTGGACACACGACCGATACTTGAACCCCGAACTTTCTGTCATTGACAGTATAGATCACTGCGAGAGTGACACCTTAGACCATGCGGCCACCAAATCAGGTCTTATCTGGGTTATCAAGGGGTTTTTTCAGTATCTCTTCATACTAATACGAGTACATTTCATCTGAGCTATCCTACTCATTACCAATTATATCGTTAACAAAAACGCACATATTATCAAATTAAATCTTTTAATTTTAGCTTTTATACAAAACACTAATTTAATTCTAATCAAAGTGGATTGTTTTTTTTAAAAAAAAGCAATCATTTTGTTATCGGATAAAAAAAGTGATTGAAAATAATGAGTGCATACAAAACATACATTTTGATTAAGGATACCTTAATTTGATTCTTATCAGATGTATTGGTTGTACTAGTTTTTCCACAATGAGATATCTCATATTTTTTAGATGCATATTAGTGAATCTCATCAATATAAATTTTCCTCAATCTCTTCCTTCGGGTCGGTTAGCTCAGTTCTCTTTAAAGCAGTATTGGTGGTATTAATTAATCTGATGTAAAATAAAGTTTACCACTCACTCAAAGGTAAACCTCCCCTTAAAATTCTCAACACATTCTTAGGACAGGCTCGTGTTCGATAAATTGACACCGTAGACATTGCGGTCAGACTCAGAATCAAGCATACCACGTGACGCATGGAATTCTACTGTGACCAATCAGGAGACGGTTTCGATATATTTCCCATTCTTCCTTTTCACTCAAGTTTAAATTTCGAGGAAATGTTTTGACTAATAGCTTTACCATCCACTTTGATGACACAAAGCTGTGTCTAAATGGTGAGCAGTGGTGAGGGTTAAAAAACAGTTTAAGATAATTTAAAAATCACGAATAAATTAAGGGTTGGATGATTATTTGTGAATTAGATAAAAACATCAAATAAATAGGCAGCTTATAATTTATTTTATATTAATCTTAAGCACGAATCAACATATAGTTTTATAAATATAGGCTACGTAACAATATTATACATCTCATCAAATTCGTTAATTCAACCTAGCGTTACGAACGGTTATTTTAGTATCGCTTCTTACTACCCATTCGAGTTACAATCATAATTTTTAATAACTATAGTGTCTAAAGGATAAAGGAGGTTGAATTAATAGGTAGTGTACCCACATTTGCGTTGAAAGAGAGAGAAGAAAACCATTTAGGAAAAATCCCCCTCAAAACACTCAACTGGAATTCGAACCCCGGTCTTCCTGTCATCGGCAGTCTAGTCTTTTGCGAAACCATCCAGCCCCCTAAGTGTGTCCAAATGTCGATTATATCTGATTTAATTAATAGTACTTGCGATCATATTACCTAAGGCGTCACACCTGCAATAGGCTGCATTGCAGGTGACGGACCAGGTTCGAGACTCGGGCGAGTGTCCTCAGGATGGTTTTTCAAATGTGATTTAGGCCTCTCACTATTTTTCACCCATCTTCTTTCTGCACTTCTGCGGATGCACTTTCTATAAAATCGCCAATTATTTCTTAGATTAAAATGCACTATTACGTATTTATATCCTTATAGAGCATAAAAAATATATTAAACAATACACACTCGTATAATAACTTATATATATATATATATATATTTATATTTACATACGGTTATATTTTATAGTATAATTCTTGTATCAAGACAGTTTTAGAAAATACAAACACTTTTTGTTTTTGCTGCCTACATCGATAACAACTTACTATATTATATTTTATTTATAAGAAATATATGTAATCCTATTAAAGTTGGCATTTGCAGATAACATGACTTGAAGTTTTAATATATTAATTTTGTTTAAGTACTTTTTATATATGTCAAAAAATGTATTTATTTCTATCTCAAACTGTAATCGGACAGTAAGACGCGAAGGAAAAAAGTACTGTTTTCGTCCATCTACTTTGCAATTTGGTTAACACCCATTGAGTAGTGATAGTTAAGACATAAATTAAGAGGAAACGTAACCGTAATTGCGTTGGAGGAGAGTGGGAAATCATTCAGGAGAACAATATTATCAGTACAGCAGTCCAGTGTTTTAAGACCAGGCCTACCAGTTAATGGTCAACTAAACTATATGAGATCGAAATATCGGCATGCTCACATGTGCGGGTATGCTACATTCAGTGTTGCTTTAGTAAATTATCGTCATGACATAGAGTTGTGATGATTGTTCAACTTTGTTGCAAACATATTTTGTGGCACTCAATTCCGTGACCGCGTGGTCTAAGGCGTCACTCTCGCATTAAGTTATACAAGAGTCAGCCCTTTTCAAACTGTGCTCCTTGGAGCCCTTGGGCTTCCCAACAGCTATCTCAGGCTTCGTGGGGTAATTTTAGAATATTATTTGTTTTTCACACTTAAAAATAGCATCAATAGTCTAATTATTAGGTTTACCTTCTTTTTTTTTTTTTCAAATTTGAGTAGAGGACATTTGATAAAGGCACAGCAAGAACATGCCTACTTTACTAGACTACAGATGATTGAGAGATCGGGGTTCGAATTCCTGTCGGGTGAACTGATGGTGTTTCTCCTAATTGGTTTTACATTTTCCATAAACGCAAATACGTGTTCATTTACTTTGAAATTTCATCCTCCCCATTCCTAACTCACTAACGTAACTAGTGTATTAGCGTATAATTCGAACGGGTAGTAAGACGGGGTGCTAAAAATATATGTTGTGGCATTGGGAATATTTCAGCTACACATCGCCATTAATACGAACCAGTAACAATCCATCAGGATAACATGGCCTTGAGAAAAAGGTGTTAAAAGATGACGACATGGTATAGTTATTAAACAGTTAGTGGTGTTTAGGCCTAATTAGTATGACATTTCCGTTGTGGAAAGATGTCAACATCTGTTTTTGTTTATTACAGTCTCACCGCATTCACATAGTAAGGGGGGAGAGATCTTATACATTTTCCAAAATATGAGAACATTATATAAAAAATAATAATTCGTTCAATACAAGGGTGAAATGACTTAACCTAAAGTGTAGGGATTAGAAAAGTCACTTATGGAAAATACACCCACATTAGATTACAAAAGGAAACGCAGAAACTACAGTGAAAATCACATATTAAAAATCAGTATACCTTAACCTGACTTGAATTCAAAGCAACGATTATCAAGTTTGATAACACGTATAATGAGTTTTCAACCCGAGGATTAGTCCTGATGTGCGTTCCACCCTACCAGAGCTGGGCATGCGTTCAGCCCTTCGGTTGGCTAGTGCTATCCGCACCATCTGGGAGAAAGCAAGTGTACTAAGAAAGTCCTGAAAGTTCTTTAGTTTCCCATGGCTTTCTGTACTGTACTTCTACGAGCGAGCACGAAAGAGCCTAGGATGGCTGGTCTTCTACTAGAAATGGTGGATATATAACTGTTTTTTGAGGTTGGGACACCATTTTCATGAGGATTCTTCAGCCCACTAAGATCATGTGATGATATTATATTTATACAGACCATAGTAACAATCATCCTTCGGGAAAAAATACTTATGGTACCATCGAGAATCGACCCCGGGCCGAGAATGCTGGCCACTAGCCCAAGAGATCGGCCAAGATCCTTGTCATAAATTAGGACGTTCTCTCATCAGTTTAAATCTCTGTAGGAAAATACTAAATAAGAGACATGTCCTAATCCGGATCCTGCATTGTACTGGTTGGATCTCAAGGAACATTTAAGTCTGGACAGAAAACATCCCTTTCATGTATCACCGAGCGATTGTAACTCATCAGTGGTGTGGGCTGCGACAACGCGTCAGATCTCCACTTCAAAACACATTTACAGTCTTGTTGAGCACGGGATGACTTGCCAGATCTATTAAAATGTAATTCTACAACGCTTGTATTTATTTCCAGGAAAACCGTTACTTGATTTTCTTTCACGTGGTCTGTATAGATGCTCATTTTTTTCATTTATACGTTTTAACACATGGGTTACCCGCCTTGGTGACCGCATAGTCTAAGGCATTACTCGCGCAATAGACTAGCCTGCCGATGACAGTGAGACCGTAGTTCGATCCCGGTTTGGGTGCATTGAGGATGATTTTTCCTAAATGGTTTCCATATTTCTTTCCACGCAAATGTTGGTACATTTACTACAAATTCAACCTTCTTAATCCTTAACCTATTATCGTAATTAGTGTATAGGCGTATAGCCCGAACGGGTAGTAAGACGCGGTGCTAAAAAATGTGGGTTTTTTTAGCTGATTTGATGCATCCAACACTAAAAGGCTGTAAAGGGCTTTGTTTTAAAGCGTAGGAATGGGAAAGAAAGTGCATCTGCATTAACATTAAGGGTGACCTGGCGGTCTAGGGGTAAGGTGTCAGACTTATATGCTGGCGGCCAGGGTTCAATCCTCGGTCCCGGCAAAGATTTATCTGATTACCAAACCCTTCCTTCACCTCTGACAAGACATCTTGTGAATGTGAGGAATGCCAGGCCTCCACCGTGGTTCGTATTCCACGTTAAACTGTAGGCCCTTCATTTCATCTCACAATCACCCTACCATTACACATTAACGTGCGTATAACCCGAACGGGTAGTAAGACGCGGTGCTAATAATAATAATAATAATAATAATAATAATAATAATAATAAACATTAAGAGACGATAGGAAAATCAAAGGGATGGATCACACACCAACCCCAATGCACCCAGACGAGATTTGAACTTTGACTTCCCCATCATCCAAAATCTAATTTGAGTGATGACGTCTTAGACCGTGTGAACATCAATGTGAGTGTACACTCGGTCGCTCTCACCAACATTTTGTTAACTGAATACAACCAAAGTTTAGGATGTAATCGATTATGGAGCGTTTGCGCGGAGGGAAAGTGGAGAAACCATTTGGGAAAAATACATTTAGGAAATCCATACTCAACAAACACAACCAAGATTCAAATCCCAACCTTTCCATCAATGATAAAATTAAATATTCTTTGCTATTCTTTTATTCCCTTCTTATTTGAACTTAAGTCTTGTTTTCTATGACGACATGTTTTGGTGTTATATGTTACACCATCTCCAGGTATTATTTATGATACGATGATTTATTTTAATACATATTATCGGAAGGTTTGTGAAATTTTGAAGTACTATTATTTCCATCAATGTAAAACCAGAAAAGATTTGCCTGACATTTAGCTAACCAGTGTGGGTGTCGAAAGAATTTCGATATATACATATTAAATAAATGCCATTTGCTGGAATAACGTATACAAAGCATAGCAGTTCACAGCCATCTCATCGACCAAATCGTCATTTAAGCTTCTTAATTAGAAATATAAAAAGAATAATACATGTTAAAAATAAGATTATGTCTTTTGTACCCATCTTGGAAATGGATTTTCATCTAGAAGGCAGTTCTAGGAAATGGTGATACTTAACTAAACACCATTACTTTGAGTTTTGGGTCCAAGCAATGCCATTACGTTTTACTTCAAGCTTGTTGAAGGAGCATCTGTTTGTAAATTAAAGTTAATCATTATTAGTCACCACTGAGAATTTCCATTGTTGCGTTCACTGATTAGCTATTTACATACAACTTTCCTTTAGTGGATATCTATAGGTGGGTCGAATCTTTTATTTCTTGGATCCAAATCTCTAAACTGAATCTCAAATTGTCTTTCGAATCTCAAATCCAAATTCGAATTCCCCGAATATTTAAAAATGTACAATTTTATTTTATCCATTTTTTGTAATTTTGCTATTCTTCAAACTACACATGTCTATATAGTTCATTTTATTATTATTATTATTATTTGAAGTCAAGGTCAGCATAATTGTATTCAAGTTTAGATTTTCACGAATCTCGCATCTTTCGAATAATGTAGGATTTGAGGAATCAAGGATTTGAGATTTTCAGCTATAATATTAACCTAATTGTGCAGTTGGACAATAATCCAAGGTCCGATCACAAAATGGAATAGCACCAACGTGTTTTGTGCATCTTATTACTTGTTAGGGTTACTCGCATATTTACCCGGAGCAAGAAAGGTAGAATTTCCATGGAGGGGAATGGGAAACCATTAAAGGAGGGGAGAAAACTAATTTCACCAAATCAGAATTCGGACCCCGGACTCTCCACCAGTCGCAGCCAAGTATATTGTGAGAGAGACGTTTCAGGGGTAGGTAAACTACGACCCACCAGTGTTTTCAATCTGGCCCACGGGGTAATTATGAAGCAGGATTTTTTTTAACACAACAAAACTGTATTTTTATGAAACCACGCAAAAGTTGTCGTTTCTGAACCCGGAAAATCACACCTAAAAATTCAGTGCTCATATTCATGTTTACAACGACCATGAATGGACCATGAAACTTAGGAAAAGGGATCTTGAAAACCAACTTATAACTTTCTCTCTTGTAAATCTCCTTTTCACAGTTTAACACAATTATAAAAAAGGGGGTGGGGGGGAGCTCATTCAGAGTTTCGCTCATCTCTCACCACATCATATAAATCTTCTGAATGAACTTACAAACCATCTAAGCGACTTAGGTATTTATGATTGTTTTACATTCTCTATTATTTAATATTATCTATGTTCGTCTATTGTTTGTTTATTATTTTTTCATTGAATTTTAAAATTAATATTATTATTATTACTATTATGTGGTCCTCCTGTAAGTTAGTTTGCATATCCCTACCGTAGAGTATGTAACAACTGAAGCTGGTCTCTGATGCCGGCCGCGCACCAAATGCAACATTATGTCTCACAACGAAACATTTCGTTGCAACGTGTTGCAGACGTGTTGGTTGGCGTCACATCAAATTGAGTGCTGCTTACTGGTTACAAAATTGTTGCGCATTGACGCGTTTCAACAAAGGACAATTCTGCGCTGACCGATGTCTCGCAACAAATATACTTGGAACATTTCGAACTGCGCATGCGCGTGGACACAAACAACATGGCCACCTGTTCCATACAGATTTTGATGGTACGCTTTATTTTGTGAAGCTGTGCAGTTTGTGTTTATGGTTGTGGAATTTATGTTTTGAATTTGTTTATAGAGGTTGTGTTTATTAAAATTGGGCAAACCCAATAAACTCTATCAGGTTTCTCACCCAGTAATTTATTAAGTTGGCAGAAGAAAGCAGATACAGCTACTTATCCGCCTGCCATATCCTTCCTAACTCACTAATTTCACAAAAACAACTTCGCACAGCAACCAATAAAACATTCTACTCGACATTTTTTAGATCTCACAACCAGTAAAAATAAATTACGGTAGGTTTGCGAGTCAAAATGTATCACCAAATTCTCTCTCTTTACACCAAATGCAACGTAATGAAACGTTTAGTTTCGCAAAAATTAGTTGAGAGACAAAATGTTGCATTTGGTATGCGGCTGATTAAACAGGGTCTACCAAGGCTCTGTTCTATAATGTGGAATTATATCTCTTTTCAAATGAGTGGTGAATAATACCCTCAAATTATATATCTTTCGTCTTGTTTTTTTAGATGATGTAGTTGGACACCAATACCAACCACGCTGGCATGGAAAGCGTTAGACGGGGTTAGGGGGGGGGATTTAAATAAGTAGCGGTCACCCGAAGTTTTGACTACCTGATTACCACTCTCATAACCTCCTACAAAACACAGCAAGATCAGTCCATAAGTCTACACCTCAAAAAAGCTCCATTCCATCCATATCAAGGGAAGAAAACAATGTCGACAATGTATGTGTTTAAATATAGTAGCAAAATTGCTTTATAAGCTACTGTCAGAAAACATTAGTGGTGTTTTAGTATAAAATTAATATATTTCCACACTAAATCTGATTGGCACATATATTGAAATATATATTTTAAATTTCAATTCACCAAAAACCAGAGCAGGAAATATGTTGGCCTTTAGAGAAATGTCAAAGTTAAATCGACATATGTTTCTATTTTTAGAAGATATGTCATACTTAATGTTTAAGGGCAAACATTGACAGAAAAAGTTAAATTAATTTATCTTAAAGCTGTCAAGATTGACACCACCAGTAAAAAGTAACAGCTGCAGAACCCGTGGTTTGGTGTATGAATCCATTAAAGGATATCTATTGATGTTTTGAACTGTCAAAAAATTGTCCTCATGCTCAAAACAGTGAACACATGGTTTAAGACATCAGTTTAGTCTGGTTTGTTCTTCTGGTAACGGGGATGTTGGGTTCGAGTTCTGGCTGGATGTACTCGTTCACACTTCCTCTAAATCCTACGTTCCTCAGTCACACTTCCTCTAAATCCTACGTTCCTCATCCACACTTCTATAATCCTAAGTTCCTCAGTCACACTTCATCTAAATCCTACCTTTCTCACCCTACCCTACATGCTTGTCAGCCGGACGGATAGTAAGACGCGGTGGAGGTGAGAACAAATGAGGGTGTTAGTTCTATGGCGGCCCGACAATAGAGGCAGAAGTTCCAAATTCCAACCTCACTCCTCGGAGAACACAAGGCGAGGGTCATGCCCAATGTTTTGTGTTGGCAGCCGCCGAGTTACTCATGACAATAGCAACATTCGTCTCGCGGGCTGTCAGTCCTATAGAGGATGCATCATCACCTTCACTTTCCCACACCACGCTGGAGGGGCGGTAAAACATCACAGGCTGGCTCTCTCGCTTGTTGCTTGTTCCTACCTTGCACCGCGTATTACTAACCGGCTAGAATATTCGCTTATCTACGCTAATTGGGTAGGGATGAGGAAGGCGGTACTTTATAGGAAATATACTCTTTATCTGCGAGGCAGTCGGATGAAAAGAGAATATATTTAGGACAAACTCTTCTTGAGTAAACCCAACTGAGATTTGAACTCTGACCTCTCCATCACTAACAACCCTAAGTAGATGAGGTTGACATCTTGTCCCTCGTGCCCACCAATGTGCGTATGTTGATATTGACTCAACAAAACACTTTCAAACACTTTAGCCTTTTTAGTAAAGCGTCTCTTTACAGAACCAAAAGGTTTCAATTTAAAGAATGGCCAAAAATAAGTCATTGCAGGATTTAAAAAAACCTATTTCCACAGATATGAATCCAAGTTTAGATGAGTCCTAGATGCGTATGTGTGTGTGTTTGTGTGTGTAGAGTGGAGGGCTAGGTGTTGTGTTTATTCTATAGTCGAGTAAGTTTTTTAAGTCGTGTAAAGATGTAGTCTAATCAGTCGGCTAAGAAGGTAAACATGTGTGTGTGTGTGTGTGTGTGTGTCTTGTATGTACGTGTCCCTCCCCATTGGAGACATTCACATTGTTATTACTAATGGGGTAAGGGTAATAAATATATAATTTAGAGTAGATATAACCACATCTGCATGGAGGTAGCGGGAAACTAATTTGGAAAATTCATCCGACCGGGATTCGAACCATGATCCCCTCGTCATCGACATTCAAATGACGCCTTAGACCAAGCGAGCACCTAAGAAGGTATATCTCTCTATTAAAAAAGCAACAATGATGTTGTGTGTCTGTACATAAATGACAAGGTCACCTCGCTATAAATGGTAACATCCGTGAAGAATGTATAAAACGCGCGCAGCAAGTCTTCAAAACATTATCCCCCCCTCCCCCATTTTCTTCATATATTGAAGTGGGTGTGAATAAAAGAATGTCAAGTTCATCATAGAGGTCAATGCTTTATAAATGGTTAATAATTCATTACTGGAGTGCGTAACCAATTAACCAAAACCGGGTATGCACGCCGGTAGAGTTAAATCTCAAGACGCTCCAGAGCACATGAATCATGTGTGTACAAGATAGAGGCGATATATTAACGCCAGATTAGAATTTCGACCGGTGATGCGCCACAGAACCAGTTGTAGTTCTGAATATCGCAAGGATTCGAGGTAAGGCATATATGCCCGAGAAAGCGTCGATATGGGGACTATACATTGTAGCGGCTTCGCCAACAAGAGTGATATTTCATCACGCAAGACGTAGTAAACACGCATCGGTGACCACGTGGACTAAATGTCAGCTTCACACATTTATAGTCGACGATTTCCGTACGTCCATCATAGACTCTGCCTTAAAACATGAGTGAAGAATTGCCATGAGCAGGGGACGATTCCTGGATAGCTCAGTGGTTAGCGCATTAGCTTACTAAGCCAAAGGTCCCGGGTTTTATTCCCTTGTCCAAGTGTCATTTTTAAATTTTCAGAATATTAACTTAGAATGGTTTTCCGGTGACGAATAAAAGGATTTGAATCACGACCCTTGTACTGGGGGCAATATTTCCTTTATGTGGGACTGTAAGGAGCGTGAGTTAAGTGTTTTTGCAGTTTTTATAGCAAAAATTATTATTTTTTGGTCAAAATAAATAAAATATTGCTACAGTTGAAACACAAGAGTTTAATTTTCTTCATATGGGGATATCAACAGTTGTAGAATATCTGTCAAGGGTATCCTGGAATTTAATGACATCTTTTTTTTCTTAATTTAAAAAGTTTAATGCCGCCATGCTCATGACGGATATTCAACAACTGTTGATATCAACATATGAAGAAAATTAAACTCTATGTTTCTACTGGAATTATTTCTTATTTATTTGGTCAAAATAAAGTTTAACTGTAAAAACTCTGTTCTTAAACCTTGTTACCTACATCCTCCACCTCAATGTTTACATATTATTTCTTCACACAAATACGAGCTCATTCCATCGACATTTTAAATTCTATACACCCCCCCCCTTAGTGACATAATTAAAATTCGTACATCCCGCTTCAGATACTGAATGATCTAAAGTGGCGCTTTCGTGTTATACTGGCCTTCTAAAGACGGGGAGATCAAGGTTTGAACCCCCGTCAGGTACACTGAGGTTGGTTTATCCTAAACGGTTTACGACACTGCTTCCACGCAAATGCGGGTAGATTACCTCTAAAATGATTCTTTCCTAATTCCTATCACATAAGCGTATAACCTGAACAGGTAGTAAGACGTGGTGATAAAAAAATATATGTAGAGTCCGAATGGGTGGTAAGACGTGGCGCAAATAATGTAATAATGTGCTACGTCTCGTTTTAAATATATCTTATTTAAATTTTTGTATCAGCTAGATTTCCTTGTCTTGGTGTAATTCTCCAGATATATTTGATTCAATGCATGGTTATATCCACACAAAATATAGTTTTCATAAATTATATTAGTAAAAATATAAAACTGAAAAATGTATACTTATTTATAGGCATACAAAGGCTTATACATATTTATATTCCTGTAAGGATAAGGCACCTTTAACGCGTATGTTCCGTGACTGAAATACTGTTTAAAACCCCTGGTCTAGACGCCGCAGCTAACTGTCCAGGCCTGTCGGGGTAGGTCCGACGTTTCTCTCTCGCAGAAAGCAACAGACGCCGTCTGTCACACTCAGGTCATGTGATGGACCTAAATTACTCGTAGAACTATCTGGAACATAGAAGACCTTTGGAACCTATGTGACACTCTTTGGATCCCTATCACTGATGGTTTGAATCCAGGTGGACGCACATTTCCTCAAAATTTTACTTTTCTCTTCCCGAACCCATTTGTGTGGATACAATTATAACCCGGATAAATGATAATATGCGGTACCCTTTTTTTAAAGTTATTAATAATCTTAATACTTTACGAAAATGTATCGGTTTCCTAATGTTATTCTTACTTGTGTCATTTTTTTTCTTTTTTAGCACCACGTCTTACTAGCCTTTCTGGTACCATGCATATGCACTAATTACACTAATGTGTTGGGAATTAGAAAGTTTGAACTCAATGTAAATGTACCAGCATTTGCTTGAAGAAAGCGTGGAAAGCCGTTAAAGAAAAATCACGTTCAGTAAACCCGACCCGGGCTCGAGCACCAATCCTCCCGTCAGTGGTAGGCCAGCATATTTCGAGAGTAACTCCATAGACCATGCGGCCACCAAACTGTGTTCTTTTTTTTATTAAACGTGTTAAATAGCCTATTTAATCATATCCCATATGTACCAATTTATCGTGTGAAACATGTCTTTCCTTCTTTTTTTTATCGATACACAACCACTCTCCAAAATGACCTGATATATCACACCTCATATTAAGTTGCTTGGAAGAGCATCCTTTTTATTATTTTATTAAGTCAACTGAACTATAAAACCTATAGATAATTTTGTGGCATACTAGTATCCATGCAATATTGCATGAGCTTTAAATAGAAAATAAAATATAGGATGGGTTGAATAAAAATTCAGGGGAAAATAGAAAAGAATACCGGTTCGTTACAAAAAAAATGAATAATAATAACAAAAAGAAGCTAATAATTGGTAGATCGACCTGCCCTCCCCGTTAAAATACCTTTAGAAAAGACCCTAAGAAATGCTGTAACCTGCTTAGTGGGCGGTACTGCCATCTCTCGGCCCTATATACTTTGAGGCAATATTTCAGGACCCTTGAACGAGGGTCATAGTGGTTCGGTAATTCACTAACTAACCTTACATCCTACTGCCATAAGAATATCAGAACTAGGGCTCTCTTTGGTAGACATAGGAGCTCCAAACACGTAACTTGTGTCGAGATTTATACCACATATTTGAATTTGAATATTTAACGTTAGATTTCTAAACATACATGATTTGAACACTTTTTTTAATCTTGGAGACTTCAATCTAGTACTATACACCCAATCTTAGCACTTAAATGGTCACTAATCGAACAGGAGTTCAAACCCACGTCCAAATAGTAAATATTATTGTCACAATCCTTAAATGAAGTAGGGTCTTCTCCTGTGGTAGTAAACCTTTTTGTTCGCCTACCTTCAGATATAATTTTTCTTCAACTTTATACTCACAAGGTTGTCGGTCCTAAAAGAGACCAGCCCATCCCTATCTCTACCATGTTAAATTACCAATATTCAGGTATCACTATCTCTTGGACAAATCAATATATTATAACCAAATTTTTAGTGGTAACGTTTGAGCTCCTTGTTATTAAAGTGTACCTAACATTTAACTTGTATTTTGTACGATTGTATGATGATGATGATGATGATTATTATTTGAAAAGTTATTTTATTTTGAAAAAATAATTTTAGTAATAATATTTTTAAATCTATCTTACTAACCTCAAATGAGAAAATAATAGATTCACTGTATTTTGAACATGTTCATAATCAAGTCTTGAAAATTTCATTTAAATACTTAGTACCTTTTTTTAAAAAAGTGTAACTTAAGTTGGAAAACACACATTATTGGGAAATTGACGTTAAAGTTAGCTGATAATTTTTTTTATCACCATATCTTACTTTATGGATACTAGTTATCATTGTTGGCAAGCTCCATAAATAGGATTATCAGGATCTTCTTCTTCCAGTGTCCTTTTTAAAGTTCTGCTTTGCTGTCTTGCCTTTTTACCTTATGTTAATGTAGATTTTTCCGCCTCTCTAAGCCGCCTTTAATCTTGTGCTTTTAGTCTCAACACAGTATTTACACCAGCAGATTCACACAATTTTTGCAGAACTTTTACTTTGACCAGTTAGCCATTTTTAATGTCATAATTGAATCATAAACACCTAGTTTCATTATGTCAAGTCGTATACAAACTGTCTTTGGTAACCGTAACCATATCAGACTGTTGAAACACTCATTCGGATTTTGAGTCTTGCCATGCAAGCATTTCTTTAAGAGATCTTTGTTTGACAGATTTCTGTATAAGGGCTTTATTACATTCATTACTGCTACATATAATCAAATATGATGCGTGTATTGTTTCCCAGATAACTGGGAAAGAATACAAGCATCATAAGCCACCTTCAACGTAATCTCTAGGCCTTGGCGAGGAGAAGCCCCCTCCCAAACTGTCTCTATACCTTGGTGAGGATGAGTAAAGGTGATTATCAACTTATGACGATGTTCTAATACACGGTTAGTTTAGGTGCAGCCGGACGTGTGGAAGGTACGAAGAGGTTTCTTTGGGAATCCGCGAGTTGAACCCGACATAATATAGGGGGATCGAACTTCATCCGGGAGTGTTGAATTCAACTACGTCACGCCAATATGTTAACGGGTGTATTAGCTGGAATAGTAGAGAGACAAGCTTGTGGGGACTATAATTGTGTGCACGTGCTTAACCATTTCCAATATAGTTACAATAGTAAAAGTAATAGTTAGGACTTGGATTTTCATACCCTGAAAAAAACGTAAATTATGCCCTTGAGATTAAAAAAAAAATCCATAGAATCAACTTAATATGCTCTAAAAACAGCTGTTTAAATCTCCCAAACATTGATTTAAGTTGCCTTAAGATCTTGGATAAATATAAATGTATTTTAACTCCCCAAATATATGTGTATATACTATTAGATATCAAAATATTGTTTACATATACAGTGTCAAAACATCTCATTAGTCATTACATTTTTTTTTGTAAAATATTAATTATTGAACTTTATAAGTAAGCCCTAAAATGCTCTAGATCACCCGGATATTTTTTGAGAAACACTTTTATTTTATCTAGGAAACCTAAGTATGTTATATATCCTGTACTAAAATAAAGTTTAAAATAAAAATAACTTGTCATATACATCATAACTTTATTAAAAACAATACTAAAGTTGCTTGCCATATTCTAAAGCCATACGGGTGCACCAAGCGTGGTTTTATTGTTGTTGTTTCCAAGCAAATGCGATTACATTTCATCCTAGATCATCTCCTTAACCTCATATCTTAAAATAAGTCGTTAATAGCTTTGGAATCCCGCTTCGATAGTCGAATGTTCTAAAGTCTAAGAGGTCTGAAACGGGATCGAACTAATCTTCAGCACGGAGTTTGTGATCAAATCCCAGTGACGGAAAATTAGGGTGTAAGTCCTAGCCGGGTGTATTGAGGGCGTTTTTCCCTAAACAGTTTCCCACTTTTCCTATACGTCCAATTCAGGCACATTTACTTTAAACGAGCTCTTTCATTTCCCTGGCCATTAGCTTAGTTAGCATTCGTATCACCCGATTGGGTTGTGGGACGCAGTGATTAAAACAACACCTTTTGTAAAGTTCTTCGCTCTAGTCAAATATTTTAAAATTAATTGAAACGCCCCACAACCCATTTTGTTCATCTCTAAAATATAACACAAGTGGACGACAAAGAGAACAAGTACAAAAGGTTTTAAGCTTAGTAATGCCAATCTTGTTTTCAAAATCTCGACACCTGCATATACATACATAATCCCTCTGTTCCCTCACGGGGTGGGCAAGAAACTGCTCATATAGCTGAAAAAATACTCCGTACTTAATCTATCGTCAATAACTTTCTCCACACTTCCCTATCCTTGCATACTCCCTTCGCTTCAACAACATCCATACACTGAGTCATACATTATCTTTTCTCGGGTCTTGGCTTCAAAACATTGGTAACCTCACACGACTTAAACTAATTTTACTATCATCTTGCTTTGATTTAAAATACCCGCTTTTTATTTATCTTTGCTGTAATCTAAGAATCAATATTTAAAGAACTAAATTACTAAAAGTCAAAATTAAAATTTCTTTAAGAATCCACCCCATCCTAAGGAAAAATCAAAATGAGAATATTCGCAAAAAAACTCAAAAGATCATGTAATTCGTGTTTTGCTTTTAAAATCCCCCCCTAATCCCCGCCCAAATTGAAATAATTGGGACAGTTCTATCTTATAGCTCATCAGCTTCATTATAGTGGAATCAAGCACGATATACTCTAATTTTCTTATGAAGGGTCTTTTAGAAAATATAAACATAATTTTTATAGCCAGAATTGATGTCTTACTATTTAAGGTGGGGATGTTGGAGACGCGAGAAAAGACATGTATTTTGGAGTTTTTATAACAAGACTTTTGGCCAAAATTCTCCAGTAAAAACAGAGAGTATTATATTAATATATAATTTAAGACTGTAGGGGACGCAAGGAAAGGTAAGTGTGTTTGCAGATTTTGTATATAAATATTATTTTGGTCAAAATAAATTAAATATTGCTTCAGTACAAGTATAGAGTTTAATTTTCTTCACATGATGATGACCTCATCAGTTCTTGATTATCTGTCAAAGATGTCATGTGATTTAATGACATTTTCTCTTCATTTAAAAAGTTTATCATCTGATGATCAATTTATATATATCTGATTACCAAACCCTTCCTTCACCTCTGACAAGACGTGTATTAATCACAACTCGTGAATGTGGGGAATGCCAGGCCTCCACCGTGGTTCGGATTCCACGTTAAACTGTAGGTCCTCCATTTCATCTCACAATCACCCTACCGTTACACATTAGCGTAAGTGCGTATAAACCGAACGGGTAGTAAGACGCGGTGCTAATAATAATAATAATAATAATAATAATAATAATAATATTTATATATATCGAAAGTGTGAACTACAGACAAAATGACTTGATTTGTGAATACGTGAAAATAAATCCATTAAACTTTTCTAGCTTTTAGATAAGGTTCTTACTATAAAAATTGGACTGTAAGCTTTTTAACTTTAATAATAAACTAAATGTATAATTCCATGGAGGAAGAATGACTTTATTTATTTAAAAATAGGCCCTACTATTTAAACTCAAGAAAGATAACAAATGCAAGAAATACAAATATTAGACAAGCGACAATCGATTAAAAAAAAATTGTTTAGCATTTTGTTTATTGTAATCCTGTCTTCTGACGATAGAATGCGCGCGCGCATAGACCCTTTGCTCGAGTGCATCTGTTTTAAATTCCGAGGGTAATAATTGCATAGCGTTTATCACAGCAAGTACAACCATTCAGGATAATACAAACCCCTGCCCTGACGTGGAATGGTTCTTTAATCGACACTCGCGGCTAGCGGCTATGTACCTTGTGTTTATACCATTTGATATGCTTCTGGTTTTCCTCTCGGAATAACCTATATTTCAATAACAGCATCCTGGTCTTTACAAAGAGAGCAAGTGGGAGGCTTTACATTGGGAATAGCTACAGTCCGATTTAGATAGGAAGGAACTTTTTGTTGACAGCTATAAAAGTAACTGAAACAATTTTTATAGATTTATAAGTAACGTTTATGTTATCTGCAGCTGTCACTATTAATAGATAATATCAATACCAATAAATAAATATAATAAACCTGAAAAGATAGGGTGTGATGAGGTGAACTGTTTAAAACTAACTCAAGATAGAGATAGGATGTAATGAGGTGGACTGGATAGAACTAGCCCAAGATATGGATAGGGTGGAATGAGGTGAAATGGACGGAACTAGCTCAAGATAAAGATAGGATGTAATGAGGTGGACTGGATAGAACTAGCTCAAGATAGGGATAGGATGTAATAAGGTGGACTGGATAGAACTAGCTCAAGATAAGGATAGGGTGTAATGAGGTGGACTGGATAGAACTAACGCAAGATAAGGATAGGGTGTAATGAGGTGGAATGGACGGAACTAGCTCAAGATAAAGATAGGATGTAATGAGGTGGAATGGATGGAACCAGCTCAAGATAGGGATAAAGCTATAACCTGATTTTGATTGGAAAAACAGCTAAGAAAATTCAAACATTTTGTTTTGTGGCCAAAATTGAAAGTATTGTACTATATTATTTGTGTTATTTTAGAAGTATTGGTAATATCTATCAAAAGGAACAGCTGCAGTTAAAATGACGTGAGGTATGGACATATTAAAACTGTTTTAGTAACTTTAGTAACTAACAGAGACGGTTCTTCCTACCAAAATCATCTTATAGCTCACGATAGGGATAGGTGACGTACTTTTGTAATTTCGGCAATTAAATCTCGAATTACTAATGCCATAGACCAACTAAGTAAATATAAACTACCACTAATGACAGAGAAGAATATTATCAATGCTGACCGTAAAAAAAAAGTTTGATTTTTCTAAAAGTTCCTTCCACCATAATCCTACTCTACGTGTTTGATTATCTTTAATGGTTTGTTAACTTTGTTAGTTTTATTCTCTACTCCCATATAGTAAACATAATACATAAAATAGAGGATATTTAAACTTTTCAGTCAATTGTTTCTTAAGAATTCTATGCTTCTCGGTAATCTGCTACCGGATTAAAATGTTGTATTATGGAATATGTAAGAATCTGTTTATGTTTATATGGCTCAATTTTGTATTTATTATTATTATTAGCACCGCGTCTTACTACCCGTTCAAGTTATACGCACTTACGCTAATGTGTAATGGTAGGGTGATTGTGAGATGAAATAGAGGACCTACAGTTTAATGTGGGATCCGAACCACAGTGGAGGCCTGACATTCCACACATTCACAAGTTGTGATTAATACACGTCTTGTCAAAGGTGAAAGAAGGGTTTGGTAATCAGATAATTATGTGCCGGGACCAAGGATTGAACCTTGAACCCCAGCACAGAAGTCTGACACCTTACCCTTTGACCACCAGATCACCCACTGTATCTAATATTAATATTTTGCATTAGGTTTAAATTATACCTGAAAATCTACCCTACTAGACCGAGTTTCAAACTCAGTCCTCCCCAAGAAAACAGAAGTAAATTCTAAAAGAAAGCCCGACACCTTAAGCTCGTGACCACATGTGAGGGTAGACTGTTGAGCTTGGTTGTTTTATTTTAAAGAAATATAGTTTCACGTGATGTCATAAAAATTATATAGATTTCTTTATCTCTTTATCTTACTACTCCAGACACCTTATCTCAGTTGGTAGTGTGTCTAACTACTGAGTTAAGGACATTGGGTTCGATTCACAATATGAGAATACAAATTATTTGGGAAATATAGATTTTCCCTTTCACAGTAATGAATTAACGGCCGGGGAGTTGGTTGTTGTGTCTATTCTAAATATAAATTAGTTTATAGCTCTTGATTTTATATAATCGGTCGGATAAGAAAGTTCACGTTAAATACCTATTTTTAAAAAAAGAAATCCTTTTTATTTATTAACATTTTTAAATTTAGAAGCCACTCAAGTATAATATTCTTTCAAACTATTTATTTACTAATATTAATCCTTTTTGAGAAATAATAACGAATCTATTTATATCAGATGACCCTTCAAAATTAGTCAGTGTTGTATTTTAAATTGTTTGGTCAACTTCTTAGGGACTTTTCACACTGGGGCACAAATGTTAAACACTAGTGTTGTGGCGAACACTGTTGCGACACCGATGCTCGATAATTAATCGCCGAGGAACTTGTTAGCGTTTTTCCATTCATTTATTAAATAAAATTGACTCGAAAGATAAGGAACTATTGTTTTTAGTTCTTCTAAATAAAAGATGGAGGATAGTGGGGGAACAACTCTTACACTCACATTCTCTGCTACGTAATCGACTGTTGAAAGACTTGCTCTACACACTACTTGACGCAATCCAAATGACAGGACGACATTCCACTTAGCTTATAAACATTTTCTGTGTTAATTAAATCAATACTCATGACTAGAAATATAAAAAAACAGTGGGACTTTAAATCAACAACTAACTGCTTGGTGTTTTGATGTATTTACGTTTTACTCGGCGAGTTTTAAAGATATAACGTTGAAACAAAAACCACGAATGCTAAAATAATTTTAAATATATTCCTACCGTGTCATACAATTTTTTTTGAATTAATTTGTTTGTGAACGTATTTTTTTTATAAATCCTTTACAACTAAGGATATTTGGTATATTCACCAAAATGTTCTTTAGGAGTCTTTTTATCAGGATATAGAGCAAAAAAGTCTGTGGAAGCAAAGGTATATCTAGAAGAGGAAACAAGGAAAAGGTAATTCTAAAAAGCAAGTCAATGTTTTCAAGGCACAAATAATATAAGGACTGTGTACACTCGTCAGATGAAGAGGGGAAGTGTTATAAGAAGATAAACTAGAGTCCTCACGGGATGAATTGCTAATTTCCTGACCATTCTTTTTACTTCATGTATTGGCAGCTACAGTTGCCCCATGGCTTCTTTGGTGCTGACTGACAGCTCACAGCTGACTGCTAACAGTCAATATTTAGTTATATACCTAAATTTTGACTGTCAGAAGTGACAGCTGCTAAACATATGTTTTTTCAGATCATATGGTTAAGCGTAGGGATACATAATTTGGTCTGGTAGCTTTTCAAAGACGTCAGCTGTGAGCTGTCAGTCAGCACCAAAGAAGTTATGGGGCAACTGTAAGTGTGATAGTACTTATACGGCTTGGATGCATCGAGTTAAGATGCAACCCGCTTTGCAAAATAACCTCGAAATATCCAAGTAGGCAAAGTGTTAATCATATAATGAATTGAAAGACTGACTCACTATAGTCGTGGATTGTAAACTGGAAGAATATTAAGTAATTCATGTAAGTGTGTAGTAAATAAGGAACGCAGGTGAGTGATCATATTTAAAACAACTTTATAAAGTAAAATATTTTATGAAACCCAATTATACTTTTATCTAATATATATGTTTACATTTTCATCAGAAATGTAACACAAAAACCTTACAAATGTACAATTCATCGTCCAACGTACCTATTAAAATTGAAGCAGATGTTTTACGGTTTCAATTTACAATACACCCTTTCTTGTCTTGTTCCGAGAAAATTGCTCTTACAGACGCAAACAGGTTTAGAACGAAATAACTTATCCGTGTTCAAAGCCATTATCATTTTTTTCCAGTCGGGTTGATGATTTGTGAGAGATACTATTAATGATTTACACAGATTTAAGTAAATTAGCAATTTTTCACGCCACCTCAGGGCATCTTTACTCTATATTTTCACAGCATTTGCTGTTAGTTCAAAGTCTAAGAAAATATTATGCTATGTATAAATGTAAGATAAACATGCATGTGAAATTTTATCATTGATTTTAGTGGAGTGTTTAGTACCTTATTTTCTCTCTAGTTATGATTGTCTAATTTGTCAAGGAAACCAATATAATATGTTCATTCTATTTTAGTCACTTAATATTAAAAAAACATAAAAAGGATGGTAATCAAAATCACTAACAACCCTTTACTCTTCTCAGCCGGGAGTTAAACCTGAAACTTTCGGGAATTTAACTCAAGTTTAAATAAATATAGGTTATATACCTACTAATTTTTTACCGAAATATTAGCTCTAGTTTATTTAATCAAAACTAAAACATTACACTTTTAATTTTCTTTAGATATTAACAAACTAAACAAATATAAAAATATACTGTGAGTGACATTATTTTTACTACATTTATTACTACCCGTCCAGGCTATAAACATCTAATTACAATAATAAATTAGGAATGAGTAAGGTTGAATTTATAAGAAATGTACTGTGCATGTGTTTGTGTGAAGATAGAGTGGAAAACTGTTGAATAAAAACTATCCTTGTTATACTAGAACTAGTAATGACTGAAAACCAGAATATAATCCGGACGTATAGCCACCAAGACCACTAGTATGGGTAGTAAAATAATATTTTGAACATTCGAAACGTGAAAATTTAAATTTTATACACATTGAGTTAAGCGGGTCCCAATAGTGTACTGCTGCCCGGTAATTTTTAAATATCATAGATTTCAATTAAAAAATCAACCCGCTTCGATTGTAGAATATTATAAGGCGTCACTCTTGCAATAGACTAAACTCCTGATGACGACAAGATAAGGGTTCAAACCCCGTTATGGTGTATTGCGAGTGGTTTTCCCTCAATTATTTTTTACTCTTTATCAAAGTAAATGCTGGTATACTTCCTTTGGATTTAACCTTTCTCATCTCTAACACATTAGCATAATTAGTACATATACGTAAAACCTGAACGTATAGGGAGTGAGGTGGTGTGACAAGCCATAAATAAATTAATAAAAAACGGATAATAAATAATTTTTCATGATCCTGTGAATATATAAAGATATTTGGATATATTATTCCAGCATTAATTTTAATAAACGTTTTATTTTAGTTATTTGACTTGTACTCTATAGATAGTCTGTCATAACAGGTCATGATTTAACCTAATCCGAAATGTCACACCAAAACATAGACACTATTAAGGGTTTCGGTTTCTAGCTAGAATCCAAACAAAGTCTCTTAAAATCCCGTTGAATCTTAATAAAGAATCTTTACTACTTGGAAACCTAAATAAGTTTTTGACTGTAATGTAGATTTAGGATATATAATTGTTGTAATTATCTAAAGAAAAAATGTCACCTGCGTGAAAATATGGATATATATGCTTCTTGTTCTATACCAAGTTTACTTATGCCTATAAATTGAGGAGCTAAAATAATAATTGTGTGTGTCTCGTTCAAGGACAGTAAACAAATAAATTAAATCCTGATCATTTAGTTTAATTGCCACCACTGAATCATTCAAGCAGCAGGTGTTACGAACCATTGTTGAACACCATTTGAAAGAATTTGTTTTAACTTACCTTTCGTTTCCCGTGAAAGGTTGCAAGCTTACCTTGTGTGATCCGCTATGACGTGGCTTATAAGATAGGACCATAGTGTAGTCCGTCAAGGTAAGAGTGATACCTTTAAGTGTGGGTGGAGTGTACAATAACGGTACGTAAATATTTCTTTACCCGCTTCGGTAGGCACGTGATATAAAATTATAAAGCAGGGATGGTGATACTTTTTCGACCAGTGTGCCAATTAAGAACTGGCTGAATTTTAAAATAGTTCAGTGTGCAGCCCCTTGTATTAACGTTTGCAATGAGTATTTAAACACGCAAACGTGTTAAATACTATGAAATGTAAAAAAAAAACACCTCAAAATTGTAAATATTTTAATGACTACATTTTAAATTAATAAAATTTACTAAATTATCGAATTGAGTCTTTTAGGCAATATTAATATAGATAACTCAAAGTAATAACATTTAAAATAACACCTTCAGGGGAGGGGGGGGGGAAATACTATGTATGTAAATATATATATATATATATATGTTAAAATCCAAATATTACATAATATTTTCAATTTTAGTTGGAAACGTGTTGTATTTTGCTAGCCAAGACATTTAAGTTCGATTCATAACTTTATCTCCAACAGTACAAAAGATTATTTCTAGCCGTTGACTGACCTTACAAAGTTTATTGTGACATGTGAATAGTAAGGCTATCGAAATATTATTGGCTTAAAAATAATACCACTCTGGGAGAAGTTGTATTTAATATTAATTATTTTCGAGTCGGCGTGCCACCCAAACCTATTTCGTGTGCCATAGGTTTATCATCCCTGGTTTAAGGCGTCACTCCACAATAGACTGGCGGGTTTAAGACGTGTTGAAACAAAATGGTCACTAGCGCAATAGACTGGCCTGACAAATACAGAGCGATTGGGATTCGAGCCTTACTGGAGTGTACTTAGGGTAGTTTTTATTAAATGTTTTTCCCTCTCCATCCACGCAAATACAGGATCACTTCTTCCTAATTCATCTTTCCTCACTCCTAACTTACTAGCGTAATTAGTAGATATCTGAGTACACCCCAAATAGGTGTTGAGACGTGATGGTTAAAAAAAGTACCCCAATAGACTATTATTTTTACTAACATCAAATATATGTAACCCCACCAGTAGACACGACGACAAAGACGTCAATATCGTCTAGTCCGTAATGCGTCGGTAATGGAAAGGTTGGTTTGTGAATCCCGTAAAAGTGTTTTGAGGTGATTTTATCTACATGGATTTTCATTATTCCTGCACGAAAATGCGGGTACATATGGTTTAAATATTAACTTTCCTAGTCCTACTTCCTTTGTTTGCTGGTGACCTGGCGGTCTAGGGGTAAGCTGTTGGACTTCTGTGTTGGGGCCCGGGGTTCAATCCTCGGTCCCGGCACAGATTTATCTGATTTCCAAACCCTTCCTTCACCTCTGACAAGACATGTATTAATCACAACTTGTGAATGTAAGGAATGCCAGGCCTCCACCGTGGTTCGGATTCCACGTTAAACTGTACATCCCCCATTTCATTTCACAATCACCCTACCATTAAACATTAGCGTAAGTGCGTATAACCCAAACGGGTAGTAAGACGCATTGCTGCTACTACTACTACTACTACTACTACTACTACTACTACTACCACTACTACTTTATTTGTTGATCAAATAGTAGAATCTCCCTAGTGTGTAGGACACTGTGCACCAAATAATAAAGAATAAACGTTCCGGACTTTTTGTTATCTAATTATCACTACACATCCGGGGTATTCTCATATTTACACTAATGAGGTAGTATTGAGGAACGTGGAATGATTGGGAAACCATTTAGGGCGGTGATGGGCAAATTATCCCGGGAGTGGACCAAAAGAAAAAAGTCGGGAGGGCCAACACTGTTTATTAAAAAGTTACAATGATACATTTTACTTAACTATTGTATTAAGTCTTATTAATTATTAAATGGATGTATATTATAATGATATCTAATTCTAATTTAATTTGAGTTGTCTACATTATTTAACAAAGAGGTGCTATACTCAAATAAAACACATACTTAAAACTACTTGAATTACTTTCAACCAAACGTTAATATTCCTATTTCACGGATGGTTTGCTTATTAATTAATCTCTGGACACTGGTAACTAAGCTGTAAAATAGAAATAAAAACAAACGAATGCGACATGCATTTCCCTAATGTATTTTCTGTTTTTTAACATATTTTTTTAAAACGGAATTTTGAAACCTTTCGCGGGCTGCATTGGACCATTCCACAGGCCGCATCAGGCCCGCGGGCCGTACTTTGCCCATCACTGATTTATGGAAAACCATCAACCATCAACTATGATTTCCCCATAACCAACATATTAGTACATTACGAGAATGATGGTTAGAAAGTGCAACCACAGTTGAGGGTTCTCTTTACTAAACTTTGATTTAATTTAATTTCAGCGCCGGGTCTTACTACAACTTCGGATTACAAGCTTATGTCATGGTTATATTAATTTTAAAAATTAAATTATTTGCTGGGATCCTTATGAGGTTCGAGATATTAAAGTTGGTGTAATGGAAAATGTGTGTAGTGTGAATTTCTCAACTTTTCCCTTGTACACTTCAAATGCAAACAGCCCCACTCGTTTTTATTGTTTCATTTTCTATATCAGGATTTTTTTTCTTTACACTTGGCTACAACTTCACAAACTTGGAGGAGCTGGAAAATAATCATTGTTTTCAAAGAGATAACTGTGCTGTATTTAGCCTGAAACAACCTCGTGCCTCACAATTAGAGAAACTTTCCTCTGGATATGATCAAATATGAAGTGTTCAGTACAGTAAGGAATCATGCATACCTCTTCTTTCTTTTTTTTCGAACGCACATATCTGACAGCTATACAAAGTTTCATTTATCCTTTAGTTTTGTACTGAAAGGATTGTATTGTAGTGTTTTTAATTGAACGTATGCTAACTTAACTTTCTTAAACAAATTGGTCAATTGGCGTAACACACAAACTAATTCAGGCGTAGCCACCAAAACAACCAAATAGTGGTACAGAGCAAACATGAATAGTAAATTATTAATAACTATTGATTGAATTTAATTATTTGAATAGCTGTATCATCAAATACTATGAATATTTACTTTATTTATAACAAAAAAAATAATTAATTAAACAAATGTTCATTAAGTTTTTCTAACTCCTGAAAATTTTGCATTTTTATCAATAAGAAAATAAAAATACATAAATGTTCTAATATTTCTAAGAACATTATTTAAAAACTTCATATTGGTGAAGAAAATTATGGATATGAAATGTGTAGGACAAAGACCGCAAGGGAGGCCAATAAAGAGATGGGAGCGGCAGTTAACAGAAAGTGTGCAAGTGAGAGGAGATGAGTGGAAGCGATTAAAGGAGGAGAATGATGGAAGGATAGAGGAAGATGGAGGCATTTTACTAAACTGGCCCGGCCACAGGCGGGAAATAGTCGAGGACGATTATGATGATGTTATTGGTGATGCCGTACTTAACATTTCTACGAGTATTTTGACAAACGGCGTCAACTAAAGCTCGCCGAGTACGTATATATCTGAGGATCCATATATATATATATATATATAAATATCTGTAAAATATGTCAAACAAATATGACGCGTACAAGTTCCGCGGTCAACGTTTGCTTTGCAGAGTAGACTGTAAGAAATAAAGGTTCGATGGCTTAGGAAAGCCAACAGAAGAGCATAATCATATTTTGTTCGTGGCAAAAGTTCGCAGCGCCAAGTCATAAGCCAGTCTTAGATCTGAGATTAAACCTACAATAATATGGCCGGTTTTGTTCGGAAATAACGAGGTGAGGTTTTATTTATTTTTCAAAGTGGTGTTTAAACTAGACTATTCGTGGTGTTATCGTAGCGTTTCATCGAACAGTTTTATTTTATTTTTGTTATGTTTTATGGTTTGTTGATATAAGTGATGATAAAACAACGGTAATGCACAACAACAAATAAAACAAGATACTAGTAAACTCATATTGATGCCAAGTAGGCTATAACATAGCACGGCTTTTACTTGACGTCTAAAAGGTTCTCTGAAACAAAATGGAGAAAAGAAGATGTTCATGCTGATCTTGAACCGACAAGTTTAAAAATCGCTTGATTTGCAGCGTGGTTCTCATATCAAATGGAACAGATGCGCTCATTCCTTGACCTTGATGGTGAACTATTGCAACTAGAATATCTCCAGAGCGAGACCTTATTTTAAACTGAAAGATAAATTATGAGACCAAATTATAATACCATTTTGAGCGCTATTTAAAATTAGGTCTTTCGTAATCCTAGAGTTCCTTTTATTAAGCGTTCTTAGGTTTCTATATGGAGAAGAGTTTTCTTGTTCATATTTGATAAATATGGTGGCTGCAAAATTGTTTCTTAATAATTCATTCACGTGCAAAATGACAACTTAAAAACGGGAGTTGAACCTTTCAATCATAATGTATCAGTTTGAGATACAAAACAATTTAAAACATTAAACGTTGAGGCCTTTATCATATTTTCACGGTACATATGATATTTATAGGTTTTCAAATAATGACTATTAATTGGTTTTACAGTATGTTAAAATATTCCAGCTTTTATAATAATTATAAAACTATCAATCATATTACGTAATAATTTGAATTGTATTTATTATATGAAAAAAATATTTACGAGGGCTTAGTCAATGAATATTTACACAAAACGACTTTTTACTTTCTCGCTATCTTACAGTTAGCGAAAGTATTGTGATCGTCAAAAAAATCGGACTCGAAGCTTTGATGAATCTTGACGTTTCAT
>CABFOW010000322.1:163163-188161 GCA_902141385.1 Timema californicum | reverse complement strand
AGAAAAAAAGTATTAGTAAGCACAACTTAATAAAACGATGAGAACCAAAAGGGGTATTTTAGATATAGGTGTGGTTACATCACTTTACGGGAGATATGGTGAGCGGCTTCCAAGGACCACTAAGGATCAACATCTAGATTATCCCAGCTGAGCCTTCGAATGTCTGTAGGATCCCCCTAGATAGGAAAAAAAATCAAAGATATTTGAAAATAAGGTGCTTAGGATGATATTTGGTCCAAAAAGGGATGAGGATAGTGGTGAGGGGAGGAGGTTACATAACAATGAGTTACATACCCTCTACTCATATCACATGACACTGTTAACTTACAGCCGAAACCTTTTAATGGGTTTCGTGCACAACTGATATTTAAATATTATATGACCATACAACGAGAACAAATAATTTTGATTTAACTTAATTTTTGAAACTTCTAAATATTTCAAAAATTGACACTAATGGTTTTGTTGAAAGTATTTTCTTGGGGAGTGTTTACATGTTAAATTAGAAATTTTTTTTAAGTTAAGTTTACTTTCGATTGATTTTTGAAATTTTGAATTTCTTGAAAAATGCTTGTAACAATTTTGTTCCAAAATTTATATCGTAAAAAGTGTTTGATATAATTATAAAAATGTTTGTTTTCCTTAGGTAAAATTATTAATGAGTAATTTACTGATAACTTTTTTTTAATTGTGTCACAGGCTATAATCGACAGTGTAGGATTGTGTCGTATCATTTATTTCTAGATTGGTAAATGGAGTAAGAATCCTTCTCAAAGTGCCCCTAAAAGATTCCTTTGAGAAGTGCCGTTTCTCACAAAGCTATAGTTGTTGGTCGGAAACATCTTGATACAATTGCTTCAATTCTTGTACAGAAACCTTCCACTTATTTTAATTGCGTCATTGCTATTGTATTTTTTTATACTCTCCAGACCAACAGATTTCAATTTTCATTCCAGCTCATTTTCAATCCTATACTTTTTTTTTCCTCTTCTGTTTCTCGTTCTACGTATAACTCTCGTTTATTTATTTTTTCTTCTTTGGAGAGAATCCAACAACATTTCTTTTATTTAGAAATAAATGTTTTCTTCCACTGAACATATCTTTAAATTATATTATCTCTTAGATCTTCTTTTATTGGATTAATTGATTCTTCTAAATTGAAACGACTCTAAGTTGCACGGACATCAATTACTATATTTTCCGCATTTGACACAGATATGTTTTATTAATGAACACACGATGCGCTTTAACTGTTATTATATGTTTTAAAATACCAAAATAAATTCTTATGGTTTTTGGGAAATTTGCATACTTATTTCGTTAATACTTTGAGAAATCAGCCATTTTTTTGTATGGTGGAGACGAGGAATATTAGAGGAAATATATTATCAATAGCGTGTAGGGTTAGTGAAAAATCACTCAAGAAAAAATACCTCAGTACACCCATTCGGGATTCTAACTCCAAACTCCCCATCAATAGTAAGCCAGACCAGAAAATACTGATAGGGATAAAGTACTCGCCTCAGGACCTGAATATCATGGGTTCACACCCAGCTGGGGTCGACCGAGTTTTCTAAAGCGATAAAAATGTGTAGCACTACTTCCTTCTGAGGGAAAGTAAAGCGGTCCCATGTCGATTATGGCATGTAGAATAACCCTGCAGTGTATGTGAAACTACCTTTCTCGGCAAAATTGGTTGACCTTTCGAGCTCACTCATTGAAATTGCTGATATAATAAATTTGTTCAGAAAGTGTTCGTTAAATACCTCAAATAAAAAAAATCTACTATTTTAAAATATAGCTGTTATTTTTTGACCTCATTGAAAATATATCAATGCAAGTAAGAGTAAGAGAAATTAATAATTTAAAAAGTGTTACAAATTTAAATCTCGGTTTGCCTTAAAAAGTTCGCTGGTTATTTACTGGTAGGGTGATTTAAGAAATGTTGGCTCTGACCCAGGAAACATAGTTTTTATCCAAACCGGCTGTACTTAAAATGGTATTTTCATAGTGTGGTTTTACATTCTCTCTTCAGGCGAATTTTATTTAAGTTACGTTTATAGAAATCCTCTTTAACTATCGCGTGTCTATAGACCAAAATTTTAGTTGGTCACGACCTCTACTGGCACTAGTGTTGACGTCTAGTATTTCTTATGTATATATACACTGGGAGTGATATGCGAGGGATATATATTATATTTATATATGCTACGGGTAATGTCCAAGCCCAGATAAAATCTATATTATCCAGATAATGTTGATATTATCCGAAATAAGTAGATAATGTTGAGTGAAAGGTGATTTAATAAGGTTTTTCGAAGTTTATCCAGATAATATTGACACTATCCACCCGCACTTGGATAGTGGCAATTCATATGGTTGAGGCTAGGTTAGATTAGGCTAGGTGAGCTTAGGCTATGTAAGATTAGTTTAAGTTAGGCTAGGTTAGGTTAGGTTAGTGGAAAGTAAATTATAAAATGAGGCATTTAGAATGTTAGTGTACTGCTACGATCCAATTTATTGTCTAATTTCGAAATTTTGTTTCAAAATAAAATTCGTATTGTAACGTGCTTAGTTTTACCAATTTTATTCCACTTTATCCAAATCTTGCTGGCTAGTGTCGATATTATCCGGATAGTTTTGTAAATAGAGAAATTACTTTCTATTTCTGACTTTATACACTGCACCTGGCTAATGCTGACATCTCCCAGCTAATCTAGACACTGTCCAGATTTCACACGTTACCCGTAACATCAAAATACATGTATATATATCATGTTTATGTTACTGTTGATACGATAAATGCGGGTTCACTTTCTCTAATTCAACCTTTCCATTAGAGTAATTAGTACTTAAAGCGTATAACCCGAACGGGTAGTAAGACGCGGTGCTAAATATTATTAATATTATTATACTAATTACGCTAGTAGGTTAGGGATGAGAAAGGTTGGATTTAGAGAAAGTGTTCCTGCATTTTCATTAAGGGAAATTGGAAAACCACATAGGAAAAATCACCCCCAGTACACTCAACAGGGATTTGAACACCAATATCCCCGTTAGTGGCAGGCCAGTTTATTGTGAAAGTGATGACTTAGACCATGTGGCCACCGACAGTTACTATCCGCATTTAATCACATCAATAAAACGGGGATTATAACTGTACGGTTAAGAGGGGATGTACCATAATTTGCGTGGACGGAGGGTGGAATACCATTTAGGAATATCTCTCTGACTCTCAACTTCCCCGTCACCTGAGAGCCAGACTAGACGAGTTTGAAACTTTAGTTAGCGTGCTCACCGATGCGCATCTAGTAATATAAACACGGTAAAAATTTAAATAAATAATATACGATGGCGGCGAAAAAGAAAAAAGAAAAAAAAGAGTTTTCTCAACACATGAGAAAATTTGATGTCAGTCTTGTAATCTACTCCTGAGAGGTGTTGGTCTCATTCTGTTGTTGTGATGTGTAAATGCCTCTCGTCTAACCCACTGAGTGTTTCCCAGTTAGCCCCCTGCCGCGTGCGGGAAACGATATGGCTGTCCAACATACGTCTGCTCACTAGAAAACTCGCCATAGTTCCCCCATCGTCCACCAGGGATGGACCCACAACAGGGGTGATGGACGAAAAGATTGTAATCGAGCTGAAATAAGCACATATGAGCAGATAAACGGAAAAGTTGACATGGAAAGAGCCAGGTGGACGGACAACAATTTATAATATAGCAGGAAATATTCAGATTGAGGTATCGCAAAGATCTTTTAA
This sequence comes from Timema californicum, assembly GCA_902141385.1. Lineage (NCBI taxonomy): Eukaryota > Metazoa > Arthropoda > Insecta > Phasmatodea > Timematidae > Timema > Timema californicum. Next base: position 184,396 of record CABFOW010000322.1, on the reverse strand, counting down.
GGACATTCGACCATCAAAATTTGAGGGTACAGTTTTAACAAGTGTGTGATATAAATGTTGATTCAATGATTTCACATCATTATAATTCACTAGTTGAAAGGGGTCAAAACTTGCTAATTTATGCTTTTTCCGTAACATTGCGTAATGTTGTTAAGGTAAAGTAATACTGTATGGGGCTGAAATTTATTATAACTATACATTCATATGAGATGTACAAAATGAAATGTTTATAATATTAATAATACTATTAATAGTATAAATATTTAAATGAATGTATTGTTATACTAAATTTAAGCCACACATTTACTAACAATAGTAAGAAAAAAGCATAAAATTTTACAGCGTGAACTACAACAATTTTAATTAATTGAATAACTATTCATTAATTTGAGGTATTTAACGTGAACTTTCTGAACCAACTAATTATATCGGCATACGAATTTAAACTAACTTAAATTTTAAACAGACACAACATCCAGTCCCCAGTCGTTAATTCATCAATGGGAAAGAGGATACACACATTTCGCCAATGATATATTTTTCGGCCATGCTGGGAATCGCACCCAGGACCCCTAGCTTAGCACACGGATACGCCACCGACTGAGCTAAGGTTTCAGACGAGTCATTATTTATAGCTTATATTTATAAACGTGTTAAAATTATGCAGTAGAATTGTGATGGCCGAATGACCTTAAGGGAAACTGGCTGTGTCATCGTTGAGTCTAATCAAGACATGGTTGAGGACAACTATGGGGTGAAGTAGACTTGTCTTTCCTCTTCTGCATGTCCACAAATATACTTATTTCAGGCCCACAACAATCAATTGATAGGTTTACCAAAACTAACAAACACAGAATAGTCATATAAATAACAAATTGAATCCAGCGTATAAGAAATATTATAAACATGTCACTATAAATAATCATATGTTTTATTTATTTATATTAAAAAGGTGACCTGGCAGTCTAGGGGTAAGGTGTCAGACTTCTATGCTGGCGGCCGGGGTTCAATCCTCGGTCCCGGCATAGATTTATCTGATTACCAAACCCTTCCTTCACCCCTGACAAGACATCTTGTGAATGTGGGGAATGCCAGGCCTCCACCGTGGTTCGGATTCCACGTTAAACTGTAGGTCCTCCATTTCATCTCACAATCACCCTACCATTACACATTAGCGTAAGTGCGTATAACCCGAACGGGTAGTAAGACGCGGTGCTAATAATAATAATAATAATAATAATATATTTACATTAATTTCTATATTATTTACAGGAGTACAGTATAAACTTAAAAAACTACTTTTTAGAGATAAATTTGAGAGAAAAATATATCCCCAAGCCCATGGTTAAGACCTCTTTAAAAAAAGTTCATGTTTTACTGTTTTATGGGTAATTAGACCCATAATGCATATTATTATTAACACCCTGCTTATTGTGAAAGCTTACACTTCTCCCTTGACAAGGTCCACTGTGGTTCTATCATATAATCTGCACCAAATGTGTAGACAAGCAAGGAAGCTATGTGTGCATCGCATCTATATTAATAGCACAGACAAGTCATCGTACCCAAGTAGAAAACCACCTGTCAACTTTCTTTCTTGAACAAGTAACAAGGTTGGTAGTACAGCTAAGCGACAGTTTAAACGTTGTATTTCTTATTTTTGTGCAAATCTAGAGATTTCAACAATTTATTTTGTGCCATCTGGAACCCTATCTTAATCACGTCTATACATTCTCCAATTATCGTAAATTATAATTATGTAAACTATTAAAATATGTATTTTAAAGAGTGGCTGAATGGTCAGAAAATTTAACCTAGTTGTTCAGATAATACTCATCTATGATACTGTTATTACTTTAATGGTGCAGGAATGAATAAAGAAACATTTTAGAGCTAATCAACCCGAATTTGCGTGGATGAAACGAGGGAAATCATTTTGTAAAAAGAACAAACTCTGTATACCCAACCGGAATTAGAACCCCGATCTCACGATTATCAGCAGGCCAGTTTAACACGAGAGTGACGTCTTAGAACATTCGGCCACTTAAGTGCCAGTCAATGAAATAAATGTAAATGTGACCACGGCAATTAAACGCGAAAGAGGATTGTCTTAGGAGTAAAATATACCGAGCATAAAATAGTAAATACGTGTGAAGGAGAACTAACGTAATAATAAATTATTCTATACTTTGGGTGGTTTGGTCAATGAAGAAATCCAGAAAGTACATTTTTGGTTTAAAAAAAACTAATGTAATAATAAATTATTCTATACTTTGGGTGGTTTGGTCAATGAAGAAATCCAGAAAGTACATTTTTGGTTAAAAAAACTAATGTAATAATAAATTATTCTATACTTTGGGTGGTTTGGTCAATGAAGAAATCCAGAAAGTACATTTTTGGTTAAAAAAAACTAATGTATATAATAAATTATTCTATACTTTGGGTGGTTTGGTCAATGAAGAAATCCAGAAAGTACATTTTTGGTTAAAAAAAACTAATGTTAATAAATTATTCTATACTTTGGGTGGCTTGGTCAAGGAAGAAATCCAGAAAGTACATTTTTGGCTAAAAAAAAGAACTTTGACATGCGAAGATAAAATACATTGTAAAACATTTGTTTAGCCTTTCTTACAAAATAAAAATTGTGAGGCAATGTAATTATCCTAGACCTCTATAATTTTATTTTAACTTTATATTAAAATATACCTATCATATTATTATCTCATTTTTACTCTTCTCCCAAACTCTTAACAAAATCTTATGAAATAATATATTAAAGTAAAAAATGAGTTAATATCATGAAATAATATTACATAAGTTAAAAAACTATATGCCTTTCATTATATATATATATATATATACACACCCGCACGCATTTCACCGTGCTATACATACCAAACCAGTCAATGTCAGAATTTTTTACAGCCAACTAAGTATTATGTCGTTTTTTTCTCTATTTGAATTTTTAACTGTCAAGTTAACAACTCTACCTTTTTAAATATGAAAACCACTCACATGAAAAAATATTAGTAGATTTACATGTCAAGCATTTTTTTCGCAAAATAACGGGTTTGCAAACATATTAAATAAACGTTTAAAAGTATTGCTTAGCGAATATTACGAATTTCATGCATGTTGAAAACGTGAAATACACGTCACATTATCATACCTTAGTTAATGTTCTCCTTTATTTAGTCACGTGTTGATGACTGAATCATGTCTAAGTAGGATTGCACGAGTAGTACAATCCAATTTTCATAGGAAGAGCCTTTTTGAAAATGTGAACTTATTCATTCGCTGTCAACATTGATAGCATTTTACTATATATTATAATTGTTGTTTTATATGTATTAATAGTAGATATATCAGTAATAACAGATTAAGATCAAATTACTTGACGTATGAATACGTGAAGGTAGATCTAGTAACTTTTATAGATGCCCTTTCTCTGAAATTGGATTGTTTATATGCATTACGTTCTAGACACCCTGCGTGTTTTAAAATGTGATTCAATATTAGATGGGGTAGAAGGGAAGTGAGTTAAGGGAACTTAAGAGCAGTATTTCTTAAGTTTTTATAGCAAAATACCTTTTTTTAGCCAAAGTAAATAAAATATTGCTCCAGTAGAGACAAAAGTTTAATTTTACTCCCAAATAATATCAACAGTTGTTGAATATTTGTCATGAGCATAGCAGCGTTAACCGAGAAACTTATTAAATTAAGAGAAACAGTTGTCATCAAATTCTAGGATAACCTTGACAGATATTAAACAATTTTTGAGGTCACCGTGTGAAGAAAATTAAACTCTAGGTTTCTACTTGATCAATATTTTATTTTTATTCACCAAAAAATGTTTTGATATAAAAACTGCAAACAAAGTATCTTTCCTCGCATCTCCTACACTCCTATCTGAAAAGGTGGTTAGGAATCATCTGACAAGATCATACCTTGACGATGTTTTACACAGAATAAATCCCCAACGATATAACATGATACTCAAACCGTCAGACACTGGAACAAAGGCGCTTGTCTCGTCTTGTCTGACTTGGGGTTAGAATACCATATATCTTTAGTAAGGCGATTTCTCAAAAATGATTCTCCCACTATTTCCCCGAAAATGCGGGTATATTTCCCCTAAATTCTATCTTCCTCGTCCTTACCTCGGTAGTCTCGATATGCGGGTAGATCGAATGATATTTATCCCCATTCCAATGTTACTACCCGCGCGGGTTCATCCACATATTAACCTCGTTAAAGGAATGGTAGAGTTAGAATTTAGAAGAAATGTACCCATATATGCACTGAAGTAAAAGAGAAAATGGTTTAGGAAATACTACCTTCAGAACAACCATCCGGGGCTCAAACCCCAGCCTTTCCATCACCATCAAATCAGACTAGATGTGTCTTGCGTTGTATGAGTTCTGCTAGTACATCGCTCTGTATGCGCATGCGCACTGATTGTATCGGTTGATTTTGAAATGTTTTGTGGTCTCCTCCCAAGCTGGTATTGTAGCACCAAAAAAGGAAAGCAAAAGTTATCCTAAGTCATATTAAACAGACAACTCTATTTCAAGAAGAAAAACGACATATTACTTAGCAAAATGAAGAACTCTTATCCGGATATGGCAAAATCTGTCATTGCCTAGCAGATGGCTAGTCTGGGATAATATCCCAAGTATAGGTGCGAGCACTTCAAATGGAGATGGGCAGGCCTAGTAGGGTTAAATTCAGTGCTTTTTAATTGAAATACTGGTAAATTTGGTCAACTAAAACTTCAAGAATGTTCGACTTTTATTGACGGCTGTATTACAATGAGTATTCTTCAAAAATACTCTATTCTATGCTGGACTATACTTGAGACACAAGCTCTTTCGTAACATCACTTAAATAACTGAATAAAGATCATGGAAACCATTAAGGGTTGCCAACATTGATCTTACTTAAATGAACAGACATTTGGACAATGTACGAATTAATTAAAAGCGTCAACTATCAAAGGAATGTTTTAGTGATTCTGAAGTAGAGGTGGGGCTCACGGACCAAGAAATGGACACGAACATTCACAGCAGCAGCTGACTTAAAAAGGAAACTCAAATTCTAGCCTATATCAGCCAAGACAATCAAGGTAACATACCAATACGAAACACTATCAGACAATGATCATCCCACTGAGACATCCGAATTTCAAAATTTATGTTTACTGGGAAGCAGCTCAGGAATCCAGAAGAAAAATCCTGATCTTACCACCAATAGTAACCTAAGATACAGTAAGCTACTCAAATATAATATAAATCATGAAAACAACAATGGTAGGGACTTTCAAGATGTTCTATGTAAAAGATGGATTAAATTTAAGAGCGCTGAGGAAAAGGGAGGAAAGTCCCATTTTAACTGAAATTAAGTTAGTGCTGCCATCTGTTAGATAATCATAAGAGCTTTTTAATACACTTTAGATTATAGTTAAAAGAGGTCTATGTCGTATTTTAATTAATTAATTAAAAAGTATTTGCTGGGATCCTTATTGAGTTTGAGATATAAAAGTTGGTATCCTGGAAAATGTGTGTAATGTGATTTTCCCGCTTTTCTCGTGTACCCTTCAAATCGATAGTTACAGAATTGTATGCCTTCAAATCTTTGCAAGTACTTCTCAAGACGGAAGGACAAGAATAGCATACACATACAAAGGTAACAAGAGAAACCCGATAACAATGCAGTTGAGGTTGAGGTCTTGTGATTGACTTAGAGCTCTGCTCTTGTTCTTCGGTGAAATTGTGACTTCACAGCGACGCATAGCTCCGGTAGTAATGCAGCTCGAACCAGACGTTGCATCGTGGTGCAGTTATTTGTACTTTACTTAAAAAAAACCCAATGAAATTGAAACCAGTAACACCATTTCACCATATCAAAAAAAATACCACAAAACCTTAAGAGCCTAAGAAGTTTAATTTAAAATTGATCAAAACTATCAAACAGAACCCAATTTTACTGTTATCAAAGCACTTAGATAAGTTATTTGGTTAGGGCGTGTTCCTGTATCAAATATCCCAATTAATCCGTTATGAGATATACTATTAAGTTTGGAGTGTTTGGAATGCGAGATAAGAGCATTGTTTGTGCAGTTTTTATGTCAAAACTTTGTTTTGATAAAATAAATCAAATAATTATCTATTAGAAAAATATAGTTTAATTTTATTCCCATGATGACCTCAACAGTTGTTGAATATATGTCAAGGGTGTCCTGGAATTCAATGACGGCTTTTTTTCTTCATTTAAAAAGACTCTAATTTAATGTCTCTATGTCCATGGGAGATATTTATTTTTTATTTAGCACCACATCTTACTACCTGTTCGGGTTTTACGCATAAGTTTTAGCTACGCTAATAAGTTAGAAATTGGGAAGGTTGAATTTAGAGGAAGTGAACCCTCATTTGCGTGGAGGTAGAGTGAAAAACCATTTAGAAAAACCCCCCCAGCTTACCAGACTGAGATTCAAACCTTGATCTCCCGTCCTCGGCAGTCTATCTCAACACTAAACTAGCACGCTAGCTAACTACTCCACTGAGGTGGGTGTGACTATTATTCAAAAGCTGTTGATATCACCGTGTGAAGAAAATTAAACTCGATGCTTCTGGAGCTACATTGTATTATTTTGGGCAAAATAGTTTTGCTAAAAAAAACTGTCCTTAACTCGCATTCCCTACACTCCCGTCGTAAGACCACCCAGCCACCGTAGCGTCACGTCTCACCGAGGTATATAGAGAGAAACAGGATTCGATGCCCGGAGAATGGGGCGTTCTCACTTCTTGTGACGCAAACTCATCGCGGACCCAGCCGTTCAACAAACCCTGTCAAAATAAATGTTGGCAGGTTCCAGAACAGTTGGCTATTACATAGCTGTGTGATTATTGCGTCAGTTTATCGGAGTGTGGGCGGTGTTAAGGTTGGTGGCCCCGTCATCGTAAGACACAGCCCCACGCAGTGGCGGGGGGGAACAAGAACTCCTCAAAACACACATTTGCCAAAAAAATATGTGCCATTTCAAACAGAGATAGTGGGTCCGATTGACGTTGACCTCTGAAAGTGCGGGATTTTATCCCTAATGTCTGCTTTGTAGATGGGTTTGTTTTCACAAAGTACTTAAATCGGGGGTAACGCTGTATACGTTGTCAGAATCGCCGTAGACGGGTAGCAGGGAGGTCAAGGTTCGAATATCTACAAGTTACACTGAGAAGTGGTTTTATCAATGTGATCTATAATTTTGGTTTCCTCATCCTCTTTCCATTTTGATATGGATACATTTACATTAGAACTTTCTTTTCATCTATAAATATTAAACATAATTCATTAACATCGTTAGTGTTTAACGTATTAATAAATTTTGTTTTTAAATCTTAGCATATTTTTCAACCTTCTCTCTATGAATTTTCTGATGGTCATTAGTGATATTAAAAGGTATAAATAAATAAACCATCATCAAAATATTTTTCACTCTACTAAAAGGTACCAATACCAATTTTATTTTAATATCCCTTAGACTGTTACGCATTTAAAAAGTGTTATTTACTAAAAAATATCCAAGCAAAAAGCGGTCCAACACATTAACTCAGTCGGTAGCGTGACTGTCTGTTGAGATAAGGGTCCAGGTTTCAATTCCTGGCATGGCCAAAAAATGTATAATTTAATTTGTGAAATGTGGGTTTCATCCTTCACAGTGATAAATTAACGGCTGGAGGCTGTATGTTGTGTCTGTTCTAGTTTAAGTTTAAAAAATATACGCTTTGGTGGCCGCATGGTCTAAGGCGTCATTATATTAATAGACTAAACTGCTAATGATGTGGCTCAAATCTCTCTCGGGTGTACGTTTTTTTTCTAAAATGCTTTTCCACTCACCATCCACGCAAATATGAGTACACTTCCTCTAAATATAACCTTCCTCGTCCATAAAACCACTAGCGTAATTAGTACATAAACGTATAGCCCGAAAAGGTAGTAAGACATGGTGCTATAAAAAAAAACTTAAAAAAATTGTTCTGGCCGGGACAAAATCCGATATACTTCACCTATATAATTAATATAGTTAGATTTACAAAAACTATGTTAAGATGGACTTAAATACTTGTTGATTTGGCCCAACGATATACATGTTACCTTGATGCAGACGGGCAACCTCCCTCTTGCATACAAGTTTTCATGAACACTTCAGGTTCAACATATATTCCTTGAAATCAGGGTGGTCTGACAGAATGAACAACAGAGAAGAAAGACTAATAATTTCATATTACACTCTCATTTCAACAGAGTAAGAAATGTTTCTTAAACTATCAATTATATTCAAAGAGAACTGAAGACTATACCAGAAGCATGAGTGGTCACGTAATATTTATTTTTATACCAAATAAAACCATTATTTCTAAGTTTGGGATTATTTTGTTAATTGATCATTCAATCTAATACCTATAATCAAGTAACCTTTACAATATTTAGTGGGATTGAAAAATTCACGTATTAAATTAGTAGTTTGGCTAGTTGAAACTCCGGTAAAATTTTATTATTTCAAATTGTTAAAATGGCAATGCCTTATACTAAATTTTTAACTATAAAACTATAATTGGATTAGTAACGTTCATTGCAATATCTTGTATATTTTTTATTTATAACTAAAGTCATACTTTTATGAGTAAAAAAATATGTTATGTCACACTCGATATATTCTCACGTTCTTTGATCTTATTTTGACCAAAGTATTTAAATATTCAATGTGAACAAACTTGAGTACAACTTTTGACTTTCGAACTTATATAAAAAAAGATTATTGATAAGCTATTCAAAAAGATCAATCAAATATAAGAGTGAGTTATTTTAAAACCTTGAATTAGTAATGCAAGGAACTTAAATAATAATAATAATACTTAGCACCGCGTCTTACTAACTGTTCGGGCTATACGCTTTAAGTACTAATTACTCTAGTGGATTAGGAACTGGGAAGGTTGAATTAGAGGAATTGAACCCACATTTGCGTGGAGAGAAAGTGGAAAATCATTGAGGAAAAACCACCCCAGCTCACCCGACCGAGATTCGAACCTCGATCTCCCCGTCCTCAGCAGTCGAGCTTAACATGACAAGCGCGTTAGCCAACTACGCCACCGAGGCGGGTAAGGAACGTAAAAACAACGGGAACAATATAATTGGGACACCTAATTCTCTAAAGGTTATTTCAATATTTCGTAGTGATGAAATATTTTAAAAAGTTGTTTAAGACTTAGATAACAAATATTTTGTTAATTTACAAAAACGAATTAATATTATTATAATACTCAAAAACATGACACAGTCTTAAATTGAGAAGTAGCTATAGACAACATAGATATCAAACCCACATTTAACTCTATCCTATGTTGTAGAAAATGCCTGTGGTTGAAGAAAGATACATTCTGGTTTTAGTCGTAGCTTAAGGTTGTAGCTCCTCAACCTTTTAAGGTCATCAGAATAAACCAAGGTCGAATTTGGTGTTCTTGGGGTAAAGTGCTCGCCCCAGGTTCGATGTTTGTGAATTCAAACTCAGCCAGGGCCAACGGATTTTTTTCTTGGGAGATAGAAATTCTTAGCACAGCTTCATTTGGAGGGGAGGTAAAGCCATTGGTTCCATGTCGATTGCGGCGTGTAAAATAACCCTGGATGGTATAATTAGAAAAATACCTTTCCCGCCAAAATTGGAAGGCCTTGTCACTCACGTTAATATAAATTCTCGTATACTAATAATATCAGTCGGTTCATAAAGTGCAGGTTAAATAATTTAAATAAATAAAATAAACCTAAGAATAATTTGAATTTACTTCCCATAGATACATTTATATATCAGAGCCTTGCCCAACTTAAACCTATTATTTGGTATAGCTTTTATTGCACGTGAGAAAGAAATTGTAAATATTTACTACCCTTATTCTTCTTTTCACTACCGACTAGAAAAAAAAACTTAAGTCAAATTACTTATTTTACCGAGTAAAGATGTGTAATATTTTCATTATAAGAGGGCCTATCTCCTTTGACTTTGTGGAGCATTTGTATGAACATAAATATGTTATTGTACGTTTGATCTTTATGGATATATTGATCGTAGGCCTAAATATACTCTTTATGTAAGCATCAATCTGATACCATGAGTAGAGCTGAAAATTTCTGGTGAATATTCTTTTTTAAATATATATGTATCTGTGGCTTGTGTTCAACTAAGTAGACAAAGGGGTTGAATTGGGGAAGGTGGCTTATCACATATAGGATCTACCTAATATGTGGAACCGACTTCAGTGGTGGACAGGAAAAAAAATAATTAAAATAGTTTTAATAAACATGTTTCCCATTTGACATTGTTATTGAGCTATAGTATTGTTTGTACACCAGTAATGTTGAGCTGCTTAACAATATTGGAAGTGCTCAAAATGGCTACCTTCTGCCTGAAGGCAAGACTGCTGTTGTCGTGTCGTAAAATGTCGTACTCTTTCAAAAATACATTGCATTGCAATGCTTGCACTCAGGCTGAATATGGCCATTTAAAGAAATGTTTATAATGTTATATTGCTCCATATTACTAGAGTACGAGCATGACTAAAGCTTGGTAACAAAGTCAGATGGGACACATGTTTTAATTAACTTCTTGTATCTATTTTGTGTCGTCTGTCTCTCACTGAAGTTAGTCCCACTTCACGGTATAACCAGTACATACATAAAAACCATAGTAGTTTTTTTTAAATTTATTTAGTACTACGTCTTACTACCCGTTCGGATTATACGCTCAAGTGCTAATTACGCTAATGGATTAGGAATTGGGAAGGTTGAGTTTAGAGGAAGTGAACCCCTATTTGCGTGGAGGGAGAGTGGAAAACCATATAGGACACACTCACCCCACGCCCCCAGTTCACCCGACCAAGATTCGAACCTCGATCTCCCCGTTCCGTTAACTAACCACGCCACCGAGGTGGGTCTTAGTTTAATGGGTGAAGCATAGGGGGGCGGGGAGAAGAAGTAGCAGTTGTTAGAAGTTACTAAATATAAACAAATGTCGATTTAAGATGAATAATACCTACTTTATGGAATTCGGAATTCCAAAGTTAACTACCATTCTTACAAAAGTACGCCGGCTATCCCTATCTTGAGCTAGTTCTATCCAGTCAACCTCACTACACCTTACCCCAATCTTGAGCTTAGTTCTATCCAGTCCACCTCATTACACCTTACCCCAATATTGAGCTAGTTCTATCCAGTCCACCTCATTACACCCTATCACTTTCAGGCCCATTATAATGTTATCCTCCAATCTGCATCTAGACCTTCTCATTGGTCTCTTCTCATTTGGTTTGCCTCCCATACCCTGACAAGGTACTAGAATCTCCCATTAGCACTGCATGTCCTCCCCACCGTAATCTACGAGACTTGATTATCCTAACAATGCCTTGTGATGAGTGCAGAGTATTTAACTCATAGTTATGTAATTCTCTCCCCTCCCCAGTAGACTCATACCTTTTTACACCAAATATCTTTCTAAGCACTAGTGCATTCATTTCATTAAAGGGAAGGGATGTGTAGGGGACGCGACTTAAGGTGAGTGTTTTTGCAGTTTTTATAGTAAAACATTTGTTTGGCAAGAATAAATCAACTATTGTTCTAGTAGAAACACATAATTTAATATTCTTCACAAGGTGTTAATCAACAGTTATTGGATATTTGTCGTGAGCATAGCAGAGTTAGATGGCCAACGTTTTAAATGGGGAGAAAAAGTTGTCATTAAATTCTAGTATTTAATTTATTCCCCCCACCCCCTAAAAAAATATTTTGCTATAAAATTGAAAAAAAAAAAACTTACCTTTTTTCGTGTTCCTTACACTTCCGACTTAAATAGCTGGAACTTTTACAGAAAAATAAATGAAAAGGGTAGATTTTCTATTCCACATCTGTCACGGTCTAGGGTATGTTTCTTATGACGTGCTGAAGAATATATCCTGGGCTATAAATGCGCAGAAGAAAGCAGGAGTTAACCGCTTGTTCTCCGAGCTGGGTGCATCCAGATGCAACGCTCCTCTGACAATAACTGATAGCTTACAAGGAAGTGTATGGCATGGGAAGGGTTTGGAGATGGAAGATTATTTTGGTCCGAGACTCAGCATGGTGACACTCTGGCTGCCTTGCGACATGGGGCGTCTCCCAGGCGAACCGGACCTCTTAAATACAAAGCAGGGAACAAAATAAAAACTTCACAGTAGGATTGATTTCCTGGCAAGTCGTTCACCAATCAGGCTTTTTTTTGCTTCTCTAATATCTCATCAATCCCAACGCACTTCTAGATTATTTTTAATCGCGTATGCTTGAAATTTTTGAGGATTGTTACATTAATTATATTTTATTAAATATTAATTGTTTATTTAAATTTTTTAAACAAACCACACACTCTCCCGATTAAGCCAAGAAAGTATAGCTTCTGAACTCTGACCTGGGAGGCTGGGGATAGGTTCCCACCGGATGCATTGAAGATGTTTTGTCTCAGGTTGTGGTTTTATATCCTTTCTCCAGAAGAAGTATAGTTCTAAAACAACCCCGTGCACCCCGTCCAGCTTAGGTAGGGTAGTTTTAGTGGCAGCTATAACTAAGTTAAAATAGTATGTTTAAGGAATATCCACTCAGAACGACGTGACCTCTCTGCCTGTAAACCGCGAGGGGAGATTTTTCTGGAAAGAGACGAGTGGTAAGGGCTTGATATGTTCTCTAAGTCCCAATCACTAATTGTTAAAGCATGATAACTGCCTAAAAAATAAAAATAATCGATTTTAAAAATACATATTATATTGTGAAATGTTTGCGTGCATATTAAAAAGGAAAATAACTATTTAGAATATGCTTCCTTTTGTTTAGTTATTTTTTCTGATAACGGTGTTTTACTGCCTGTTCAGTTTATACGTAAACATGATAACTCGCTTTGCTAGTTGGGGACTCCACCCCCAAAGCTCCAGGGAGTTTTATTTGCAAGTGAATGTAAACTAATGTAATTACAAAACAGTTTTTTGATAGGTCTTACCGTTTAGTCATAAGAGACCTCCCAAGAAAAGTCCGCACCGAGTTTAAAGTTTCTCCGCCATTTTGAATTTTTTTGGGGGTTAAATTTTTTTTAACTTTTTGGAATTGTCCCGTCGGTTACAGGCTAGAAGTTATAAGTTGGCCAAATTTTAAGTTTCTAGCTCATCTGGAAGTGGGTAAACATTAATGTCAGTGAGTGAGTCAGCCATGTGGCTTTATAGTACAGGGTGGCCCACAGAAAAGTAGCAGTGCAAGTAGTAGTGCAAGTGAACTGCTTGTATAAATCTTTATTGACTCATTCTTCATGTCACAATATGGGTGGAAGGGGATTGACCTCCTCCAATTCAGATTGAGGTGCCTGCTGGATATAGGAGGCGGGCTACTTTTCTGTGGGCCACCCTGTACTATAATTACACTATTGGGGTAGGGATGAGGAAGGAAATATTGTAGAGGTAATCTATTAAAACTTACATGGAAGGAGAGTAGGAAACCACTTAGGAAAAACCACCCTCAGTAGACCCAACCGCAATTCTAGCCCCGATCTCCCCGTGATCAGCAAACCAGTCTAACACGAGAGGGACGGATTAGACCACTGAAGCAGGCTATTCGCTGTTAAATAAATTTTAAGCCTTTTTTTAAATGTGTGATTTTTCATTAATTGTAATAATATATTTATGACGCATAAAGATTAGAGGCTTCCTCGTGGAGTGCACGACTAGCACATCCAGGCGTCCTTTGGACAAAGGGAACACCTCCCTACCAGTTCCCTGCACACTCCAAGATTTATGGTTGTGTAGTGAAAAGGCTGGGATTTTTGCAAGACATTGAGGAGCTATATGAATTCTTAGTTATTATATTAATTTTAATATACTTATATTATGTATCCCACACACGATTAAATAAAAAAAAATGTTTGGAAACACTGTAATTGCCACCTTGATTCCCTCACGTATCAGGCTCATCAGAGCTATCTCTATGTTCTGGTCCTTTGTCTGAAGAGCTAGTAACACGCTCGACCTAAACAGGAGCATCTAAATATTTACCCCTGGTTGAGATCTGATCGGGCCACAGCTCGTTTCAGGTGGGAGTCCATCAGAGGCACAATGGGCGGGAGATTTCTCAAAGGCTTTTAAGACAAACCTGATGACAGGGGAGGGGGAAAGAAATCAACATAATTTTCTGATGACCTCACCAAAAAAAAGACATTGGCGTGGGAACTAGAGGCTCTTCAACCGGACATCAGGTGAGGGAGTATAACGGGTTGACTTTTGCATTAAGAAGATTTTCTGACCTCCTACTATCTTGGGAAGAGGGCAGGGCTGTTAGATAAATGTGTGCGATATATACTTCAAGATACATGTTAGTGATGGTGCACTCACCCATCTTGCCGGATGTCAAAACCTTTCCTACAAGGTCATCCTGGGACATTAGAGTAGCTGTGCATGACGTGTCTGTAGTGCATCTCAATCTTCTTGAACTTTACCATCTCTAGATGTAAAAAAAAATGATTTGAGTATTTTATGCCTGTCAACGACTTGAATTACATAGCACCCGCTTCGATGCACACATAGTCCAAGGCGTTACTCTTACAACAGATTGGCTGCTGATTACAAGGAGATTAGGTTTTAATCCCGGTTGGATGTACTGAGGTTGGTTTTCCCTAAATGGTTTCTCACTTTCCCTCCAACCAAATTTGGCTACACTTCCTATCAATTTAATATTCCTAATCCCTAACACTCTAGAGTAGGTTAATTAGTACAGAGCCATATAAACCAAACAGATAGTAAGATGCGGTTCAAGGGGGGAAAAACATAACCTAGAGGAGGGTGGTGAATAAGGTGAATAGTTCTAGGGGTGATTCTGTAAAGCAAGAGGGTCAAGATCGTTCAATCATATGAGCCACTTTGAATGGAGAATCTTGAAAGGTAACATTTCAAAATATACTTTGTAACTATCTTAAAATGGGAGGGAAGGTAGTGAGAGTTACGAGTTAAGGTCAATGCTTTTTGTAAATTTCCAAAACAAAAATTTAGAGCTTTCATGACACCTGTTTTTCTCCATTCCGATTACTAAGCTCAACCTCGATTTTTTTTATTCTTGATTTAGATACTTGAACATTTTCTATTTCATTATTTTTCCAAGCATTCAGACACATGTAAAATCATATTTATTCAACTTCATAGCATATCAAAAAACTAACAAATGTAGATAGTAATAAATAACTAGTCATTTTTAACCAATAAAAAGATCCGTTTTATCAATTATTAAAGCATACTTTACATAATTAATAAAATAATTAGGAATTACAATAGTAAGCATGTATTTTTATCTACAAATAAACCCGCATTGTGTCAAACATTGAACAAATGGTATATCAAACAAATCGTCGAAATCACAATACTTTTAAATTCACCAAATAGGGTCGTTAACTGAACCAAAATATATAACAAATAAACTAATATGAGAGATAATAGATTAATACTCATTCTGAATTTTGCCGCTTTCTTAGTTGCCAGTACTTTCATTGGGAGACAAGAATCAAAGTATCAATAATCATAATATTAAGATCGATTCTCGATTTTTCGATACCTGAAAGCTTTGAGGGTATTGAGGTATTGAAGAATCGAGCTATACATTCATATAGAAAAGTTTGTCGGCCTAGCTAAATCAAATATTGCTTCAATACAAACGTTTAATTCAATTTTCTACGCAGAGCAATCCTAACACTCCTTGAATATTTATCATGGACCTCGCAAAATGTAAACATGATTTATCTTTTTTTTTAAAGTTTTTCATAAAATGCCACTCACTATCTCATGACAAATATTCAAGAACTATTGAGGTATGTAGTAAATTATGCTCAACGTGTCTAATGGATCACTATTTTGTTTATATTTGTTTTTGTTGTAGTACAGCAATGTTGTCCAACTTGAAGTTAGCTATGGGCCTCATTTTATATTCCTAGACAGTGTGTGGCATGCACACTTGGAAATTATGCCTACACAGTAGTTACTAACACGACACACTCGCAAGTTATAACGGGAGACTAAGCTTGCCCGGATCACAATGAACAATGCAGCATGTTTAACATTTATATAGGCAGGTATAAAACCCTGATTTTGGTTGGAATAACAGTTTAGAGAATTCAGTCGTATTTCTTTGCGGCCAATAATGATAATATTTTACTTTAATATTTGTGTTATTTTATAGGTATTGATAACATCTATCAAACGTGATAGCCGTAGATAGCATGAGTTGATGCATGAATATATTAGAATTTTTTTAGCAACTTTAGTAACTATCTTATAGCGTTCTTATTACCAAAATCAAACTATACCATTCAATCTGTGGCCAGATTTCAGCACTCTCTTACTTCAGTGTACGGTATTTTCAATTTTCAGATATATTAAACAGATGAATGCTACATTATAGGCCTCTAGACTAATAACAAATATATTAGACTACATTTAAAGTATTATAATAATGAATATACTATACAGTACAGGAATAACAGACATATCACAAATCAACTGTGATCATATTTAAAGAACTCGTTGATGACCTCATTTTTTTTTTTTACTTTTGTAATAAGTTGTGGCCCACAAAATATGCCGCCGAGGGCTGCCAGTTGGACATGCCTGTAAATACAGTATGTTGGCTCGTCTAAATCTATTTTAAGAATGTTCCCATGAGTTATTTCTATGCCACTCCTATTATAAAAGTATGTTTGTGTGCAGCCCAAGAACTTTTTTAACTATTTATAACCCTACTCTGAGAGTATTATTTCCCAAAGTAATGTGTTTGTCAGGTGTGACTGCACCTTTTATTTTCTCAACGTTGGCAGATCTGAAGATCTTCAACTTGCTACTTTAAAATGAAGGAGTCACTGGCACAACTTTTAGTAGGCTTGCATGAAGGATAATGGGGGCGTGGGGGAGTGGGGGAGGGGAAAAAGGGAAGAATGATTGTCTCTAAAACAAGGCATGTTGACGTGAGCAATCAACCATGCACAAGAAGAGTAAAAAATGTTATCGCCGCTTGAAGACTTCCCTCGCATCTAGTTTTAGTCAAACTTGCGCGTGCGCAGTCATCGACCATGAACCACTCCTTTACTGTGGTGGAAGGATTTCAGCTTGAGGGTTGACTAGTCACTAGGGGATATCGGTTATGACCTAGGTAGTGGTAGTAACATCTTAAGTAGTTGTTTGACGTCCTGTTACCCTGATTGTGTCAAAAGAAACCATTGCAGATCACGTAACTTGACGTATAGACAGACTTATGTTTTATTTTTTACTGCTTCTTCCAATCTAAATATATAAATATATACATATATATATTTTTATTATATACCAGTGATTGTTGCAGCAATGAATGCATTTTATCATGTGAAAATGTAATCAACACTTTTTTTAATGGGATCAATAGAATGAGGCCTCAATCGATCTTTTAGTTCAAGGTCTACTCTTAAACTTTACAAATATTTTTGAGCTTTCATTTTAAGTAAAACGTATATTTTTCCTCTTCACACCACGATTAAAACTTTCAAACAATCCCCCTCCCAAGGCTCAATCTATTTGTGGTGCCACACTACTTAAGTAAGGATTGACTTGTTTAATTTTAATTTTAATTTTATACAGCTATATAAAATTATAGTTACACAATGCTAATACCATTAAATTTTGTTCAAAGTTTCGGCGTATAGCACCAGGATAGCAAAGCTGTGCAATCATGCGTGTACAACAAGTTGCACATATAATAATGGGAATCACTTTCTGTGATATAGGACCGTTAATGATGACCCTCAGAATGTATTCACATTTCTATGTGGACTTGTGTGTTGTTTACTATTAATTGTTGTATGTTCTGCTGCCGTGCTACAAGATGTAGAGATGTAGTGCCACGCGCCTAACTCCTATGCAACCTGTTGTACACACATGCTTGAATAGCTTTGCTACCCCGGCGCTGTACGCCGAAACTTTGGACACAATCATAGCATTCCGGATGTAAATGTATAGGGATTTTGTTTTACTTTTGTTTTAAAAAAAAAGTGGAGTTTGGCTATGAGTTTCTGAACACATTATATATATATATATATTTATTTACTGAAGGTCTTATCGATGTTTGTACTTAAAGTTATTTAAATTAATTATGTATTATCTAAGACACTTACTTTTACAGTTTAATAGATTTTTCCTTTTTTTTAATCCAGGCATTACTAATCTATTTAAAATTTTATTTTAGTTATTGAGTATTCATTAAATTTCATAATATTCAACCAGTTTTGATTTTTAAATATTCAAAACTAGAAGGTCTAATAAATTCAGCTTGTGTTTAACTGTCACACTGGTCGAAAAGTTTCGCCACTCTTGCTTTAGTTGTAAGTCATAACTAAGCTCAGTTTTTTTACTACAACGTCTTACTACCCGTTTGGGATGTATGCATATGTACTTATTACACTAATGAGTTAGGGATGAATTAGGTTAAATTCAAAGTAATTGTCCCCACATTTGCGGGGAGGCCAATTAGAAAGACATTTAGAAAAACCGCCCGATCTAGATTAGATCTTCAATCTCCTATTCATCGGCAGTCCAGTCTATTGTGTGTGTGTGACACCTTAGACCAGGGGTGTCAAACTCGTGATGCGTAGACTGCAAATGGCCCTATCCATGATTGTGTGCGCCCGTGGACCTTATGACAAACCATCATGTAATGTGACATTACTTTTATAAAAGACCATGCAAAGTTTTGAAATGTGATATATGGGAATTTGGCATAGCTTAGAGAATTTTGTGGCGTGTGCACTGTACTCTTTCTTCGACATGGATCAATTTCCAAATTTGCACACCAATAAAGTGCAAAGATTGGCATCACATACATGATATTACCAGGCTGTTTTCTCACATGAAATTGAACCAAACAGCCGAGAGATCACGGCTATCAGACACACATTTTGTCAACAAAATTATGAACATGATTTTGGCACAAGATTTAAAGCCCAACATTAACACCCTTATCACCTACTTCGGTGGCCACATGATCTAAGGCAGAGGTTCCCGACCTGTTTGTACCTTAGAGCACATTCAAAACTAACGTTAGTGTGGCGGGCACCAATTACTTTTTCAAGGCAAATTTACTAACTCCCTCCAGGCTCAGAGATCAGTCTCAACGCTATACACACGACCGGTCAACTGCCATGTTAAGTTTCCAACAGCGATTGTGACGTTACAGGTGGTTGTGGGTAATACGCAAGGCCTAGCCATGGGGGGAAGGGTGGATTCAACCCCCTCCAAGTTGACAAAAAATAGATTTAAAAATACTGCTTTATTTACAATTTTAACAAGACCAAAATAAAGACACAAGTAGCTACTTAACTACTCACCACCATTTTGGTGCTTGGGTACATTTTAAAATATATATTTATTTTATGTTTATTCAGGAAACAAAGCTGGGTTAGCCATGTCAAGATATTTACAAAGTAAATAGGAAGTATTAGCGTGGTATTAGCGAGTATAATGATAGTTCCGTATAGTATACTTTGTAAATGGGCCGGCAAAGAAGGAGGGATTGCTTTCAACTTCTTGAGACCAGCATACCTGGAGATAAGCACAAACTTGATTTTTATGGGAAAAAGTGACAGATTAAAATTATTAGTCAAGAACTGTCTAGCTGTGGTCAAAAAATGGCGGGCAGACGCAAAAGGCTAGACGGGTGCCATGGCACCCACGAGCATAGGGTTGGAGACCCTCTGGTCTAAGGTATCACTCTCACTTTGGATATAGACTAGACTGTCAGTGACAAATGAATCAGAGTTCGAATCCCAGCTAAGTATACTGAGTGTGGTGTTTTGGAAATGATTTTCCACTATCCTTCCATGCAAATGTGGGTACACTTCCTTTAAATTCAACCTTCCTCATCCCTAAATCATTAGCGTAACTAGTACATATGCGTATAGCATGAATAAGTAGTAAGACGCAGTGCTAAATAACACTATTTTTGCAAAAAAAAATCGTTTCAAACTGTTAGAAAAATATATGAGGTTAATCTTATTGTATTATATAGGGGGCCTACTATTTTCTTTTTGTAATAAAAATATACTAAGTAAGAATTAATTATATTGAGGATAATGACAATACAAATAGAGATGGTTTTTAAGAAAATTTGGCCCCTATCAATATTAATGTCCAATGTAGCCTTTATGATCAAACGACTCCAAATATTTTTTTAAATAATGATTTTGTATCATTTGTTGATGAATTCTCTTCGATAAGAAATTTACCACAACTATCTTGTTACATGATAATATTTTCCATGTCGTTTCCATGAATCCCAAGCCCTTGCTGTCTTAAAGGAGTGATGATAAACTAGGACAAATCTGCCACCCGTGGAGAAAACATTCAGTCATAACAAAAAATAATAATATAATGGCAGGAGGGACTAATTTTGACTCCTTCGCACATGAGAGCATCAAACGAATCCTTTCTCCTCCGAGACATGATTCAGTGGCGGAGCGACACGATGGACGGGAAGATCTCATCTCCCGTTTAAAGAAAATGAATGGTCTTAGATGGCGTGGTATGCAAAACGGGTGTCTCGACTGTTTTAACACGGTCTAAACGTAGGCCGGACGTATCAGGTCCAAATGGATTGTCCTCAAGGACTAGAGAACGTCTAGTAAGGTTGGTTATTTGAGAACTATCTATGAGCTATCATAGGTTTTAACATGGTCTAAACAAAGAGGCCCGATACATCAGGTCCAAATGGATTGTGTCCAAGGTGTATGGAACGTCTGGTAAAGTTCGTTATCTGAGAAATAGCTAAGGATTCTCTTAGGTTTTAACATGGTCTAAACAAAGGCCAGATACATCAGGTCCAAATGGATTGTCTCCAAGGTGTATGGAACGTCTGGTAAAGTTCGTTATCTGAGAAATAGCTAAGGATTATCTTAGGTTTTAACGTGGTATAAACAAAGATCAGATACATCAGGTCCAAATGGATTGTCTCCAAGATGTATGGAAGGTCTAGCAAGGTTAGTTATCTGAGAAATAGCTAAGGATTCTCTTATGTTTTAACATGGTCTAAACAAAGGCCAGATACATCAGGTCCAAATGGATTGTCTCCAAGGTGTATGGAACGTCTGGTAAAGTTCGTTATCTGAGAAATAGCTAAGGATT
>CABFOW010000322.1:148658-162331 GCA_902141385.1 Timema californicum | reverse complement strand
AATTAGAGGAAGTGAACCCGCATTTGCGTGGAGGGAGAGTGGAAAACCATTTCGGAAAAACTCAGTTCACCCGACCGAGATTCGAACCTCGATCTTCCCGTCCTCAGCAGTCGAGCTCAACACGACAAGCGCGTTAGCCAACTACGCCACCGAGGCGGGTCCCTGGCTAGTACCTTGAATACTTTTCCCAAATGGGGAAGTACCACATCGGTCAACAGGGTTTGGTTAGTTAGGTTAAAGCTAGGTTTAAGTGTTTTTAAAGGTTGAACACCCTCACACTCACTATAACCCTCATCTCAACGAGACATGGAAAGAGTCTCCACGGAAAGGATGTATGATTATTACATTTGGGCGTCTCCTGGGCATCGGTACATTAATACTGGCTAATTTTCCCACTACTGGGCTAAAAATAATATACCCCAGATGCGCAAATAAAAAAAAGTTGAATGCAATACACTATGTTTGTATTTAAATAAAGACTCTTCCTTTGAAAATTGGACTGTAAGGTAATGATTGTAAGCGATGAAAAACGTGATGTCTCCTTTCCTGGCAATTCCCCAAGGGACCTATACATACTGCACATTAACATGTGACCAGATCTCATGTTGTGTCTCTAGACCTTGAGGAATGTCTGCGATTGTATCTTGTGCGCATGCGTGGGTGAATGAAAGCAAGGTGTTATACCGTTTTGTGATGTTGGTGGTCGTCTTCAAAATAGAGGATTTTCCTTGGGGAGGAAAACGTACTATTGATTTCATCCAGGTGCGATCACTTAGGATGTTAGATATCCAGTGGCTGGCAAACACGTTGCACATTTTCCTCTTGCGTTATTCCACGACCCGGCGTCTTACTAACCATCCGGGTTGTAGTCATAGAGACGGCAATTTCCCTGACACACCTATAAAAAAATTTTTAGGTATTCAATAAGTCACCCGCCTCGGTGGCGTAGTTGGCTAACGCGCTAGTCGTGTTGAGCTCAACCGCTGAGGACGGGGATATCGAGGTTCGAATCTCGGTCGGGTGAACTGTGGGTGGTTTTTCCTGAATGGTTTTCCAATCCCCCTCCACACAAATGCGGGTTTACTTCCTCTAATTCACCCTTCTCAATTCCAAATCCATTGGTGTAGTTAGTACTTAAAGCGTATAACCCGAACGGGTAGTAAGACGCGGTGCTAAATAATAATAGTAATAATAAAAATATTTTAATATGTCTCTTCTGAACCAACTGATTACGTACACGAGAACTTCTATGAGTGTAAGTAAAAGGGCCTATCAAATTTTGCCAGTAAAGGTATTTTCACATACTTACAAAGGTTCTTTGAAGTGCTACAATTGACATGAGACTGGCGGTTTTACTTCCCCTCCAAATAAAATTGTCCTGCGGGTTTTTATCACTCAAGTGAATCGTATTTTGAAATAACGCATCATATAATTAAATATTGCGATTGATCTGAACGTCTGCGTGGCAATTTCTCGCTTACAGAGGCGACCTCCTTAGTACAAAATGGAAAAATCGGTGATAAACCATATGTGGAAAACAGCTTTTTGTGAATCCAAGGGAACTCAAATCACGAACGCCCCTTCAAAGTCAATCAAGCGCATTTTGATTCAAACTCCACCACATGTGACATACATAGCTATATATATTTATATGTATCACTATATTTGTACATATATATATATATATATATACGTAAATAGAATCTTATTTAGACAGGAAGGAATTGTTTGCGAGTTATTTATAAGTAGAGTAATATGATCTGCGAATGTCCCTTTTCATAGATAATATCATTAAAACACTGCAACAGATAAGGTAAATTGTTGTCCATAAAGTGTTGACAATAATGTCATGTTTTCAAAATACACATTATTATTAGACAGTTCCGTTAAAACGTTTAGTTTTGGTAGTTTTGGTAGTTGGGTGAAGTATATTTTAAAAAATAACCGGTTTCAATTAACCTTGCCCCGCTGCGCTCTAGACTTTTATCTATTTTGTCACGCTAATAAAATTACCCTGCATCTCTAAGTAGTCCTCTAACACGGCATAAAACTATTACAAAAAAAAAACTAGCGTGGCCAGTTGAATAATATTACCGCTCGACGTCACGTAAGACCACTACGTCTAGTTTTGTTAGTAAATATTGCATGTAGAAACATTAGGTTAAGCGCACTGAGGGGGCACGCGGTCTAAGGATGTTAAACTCACGACAAATCTGGTCACCGACCGTTGATAAGTATATCAGGGTTAAAATACAATGGTTATACAAATATTAATTATAAATGTGGTTTTACCATTTATCTGTGCAAATACATGTGTGCTTTCTCGTCCAGCATCGTGTCGTGGAACGTTGCCAGATCAAGCAGAGATTGTTTAAACTGTATCTCTGATACGTTCTCTAGCCACTCGCTATCCATTAGACTAATCACACGCAGACTTTACTATAATAATAATAATATTTAGCACCGCGTCTTACTACCCGTTCGGGTTATACGCTTTAAGTACTAATTACTCTAACGGATTAGGAATTGGGAAGGTTGAATGAGAAGAAGTGAACCCGCATTTGCGTGGAGGGAGAGTGGAAAACCATTTAGGAAAAACCACCCCCAGTTCACCCGACCGAGATTCGAACCTCGATCTTCCCGTCCTCAGCAGTCGAGCTTCAACACGACAAGCGCGTTAGCCAACTACGCCACTGAGGCGGGGACTTTACTATACACCTCATGTTGGAATGTATGTTCGTTTATAGCAAGCCTTTTTATTTAGTTTTACTTATTCGAGGTCTTTAACGTGCACTTTCTAAACCAAAATATTACTTCAACAAACCAGAATTTCTATGAGCGAGAGCGAAGGGGCCTGCCAATTTTGCCGGGAAAGGTATTTTCACATAACTCCCAGGGTTATTTTACATGCCACAATCGTCATGGGACAAAAGGTTTTACTTTCAATCCGAAGGAAGTTGTGCTACGGATGTTTATAGCTCAATAAAATTCCGTTGACCCCAGCTGGGTTTGAACCCAAGAGCATCGGGTCCCTGAGTCATGAACTTTACACCAATACCATCGAGATCGAATATGTTTTACAGGGTGACGAGAACAGTTATTAGGTAAAGTTTCAAAGTACCTTGCTTACTCTAACAACACTTTAAGCCTAGACATTGTTCCTGTTTTCAATTATTAAAATAATATGTTAATAATATTGGCAATAAACGAAGATTCTATCGATATTAATAGAATGAAGAGTTTGTCTGTCATGAGCATTGCGTGATATCTACCGCCCTCAGAGAGATCTGAACTTTTAAAAATTAGTAGCACTTGTGTACAAACATGTCCACCCAGGAGCTGGAATTTTTAAATTTAAAGTTACCTTCCATATACAATCAATATATTAAAACATTTCTTCTGGTTAACATCGGGTATTTCAAATAGTAATCAATAAAACAATGGTCGACTTCAGTGGTCTTTGGGTAAAGTGCACGTCTCATGACCTGATGTTTATAGGTTCAAACCCAGCCGAGGTCAACGGATTTCTTTTGAGCGATAAAAATCCGTCGCACAACTTCTTTTGGTGGGGAAGTAAATCCATCGGTTCCATGTCGATGGTGGTGTGTAAAAGAACCCTGGAAGATATGTGAAAATACCTTCCCCGACAAAATTGGTAGGCCATTTCACTCTCGATCATATAAATTGCCATCGGTTCAGAAAGTGCACGTTAAATACCTCAAATAAATACAAGGGACCGAATGACGGTGATCTTGTTAGTTTGTGTGGTCCAGCCCGTGCAGGTGTAGCTTGGTCGTTGCGGTAGAGGCTACTTGAGCAAAGTACTCACGTGCCTCACCCTACAGAGCATGTTGCAGTTAAAAGAGATACCACACCGGACCTGATGGTACCTACCTTCTGGATGGAGCAAGGTCGACCCACTTGCCCCCACTTTAACTAGATGTATTAGGTTACTGCACGATTTACGTGGGAACCACACTCTTTACATCCGGATCTCGAAAATAAGAATGTTCACTCGGTTTTTATAGTTGTTTATTTTTAGTTTCACTAAGGCACTAAATGTTTACATTTAAAGATGAAAGTAAATTGGAGTTAGGGTCCTTATTTCTACAATTTTTATAGAAAAAAAGAATAAATAAAATATTGCTCCAGTAGAGTGATTTAGTTACATTTTCTACATATTATATAGTAATTATAATCTCAACCGTTTTTGAATATTTGTAATGGCCGTAATGACATTTGAACATAAACTGTTTAAATGAAGAAAAAAAAAGTTATGTCCAAATTCTTTGAAGCGCTTAACGAATATTCAAGAATTGTTGAGATTAATATGTGTGTAAAATTAAACGAAACATATCTACTGAAGCATAACTTTTTATTTATTTAGAACCGCCTCGGTGACGTAGTTAGCTAACGTGTTAGTTTCATTTTGAGCTATACTGCCAAGGACGGGAAGATCGAGGTTCTAATCTCGCTCGGATGAACTGGGGGGCTCCTAAACGATTTTCCACTCTCTCCCCATGCAAATGCGGGTTCACTTCCTCTATATTCAACATTCACAATTCCTAACCCATTAGAGTAACTAGTACTTAAGCGTAACCCGAATGGGCAATAAGACGCGGTGATAATAATAATAATGATGATAATAATAATAATATTTATTTAGAGCAAGTTTTTTGTCAATAAAACCACAAAAAATATTTACCTCAACCTGCACTCACATTTTCCAACTAAGCATTTGGTTGATCTTTAATTGTAATATAAAACTAGTATGGTTCTCACCATATCAGGATTACTTACTGTTTCAACACAAGAGTAAAGGCTGATACACACGGAATGGTAAGCTAAGCAATAGTCCCTCTTTTCATTCCAGAATTCAGTGTTGTTTATTTCTGGTCTACTACAGTGAAGTTTAGTTATGGTGACGTTCTCCAAAATGACTTGTTTAAGTTCAGGTGATAATACTGAGGAAGAAAATATGCAGCTGTTTTGAAAGAGGAAGAAAATCTAGGAGGTTGAGGTTTGACTTGTCGAATTAAAGCTTCCACTTTAATATATAATAATTTACTACATATACAACATAAGTATAATTTTTTTTTTAATACACGTGAAACAAACTGAAAACAAAACTTCAACACTTCTTTGGTTATTTTCACCAAACCAGCACCGAGTATCTTCAACTATGAGCCCAAGTTACGTTATGCGCATGCGCAACGTAAGATGGCTCAAGATGGGAGATGGAAAAAATTGCCCGGCCAGCAAGCGGAAAAAACATAGAGGGGCGTAACAAGGCATAGCTTAGCGTTCTGTGTGTACCGGCCTTTATAAGAGTCCAACATAGTGGGGCGTAGCAAGGTTTAGCTTAGCGTTCTGTGTGAGTCGGCCTTAAATACCTGGTTAATCTAAGAAAGCGTACCCTCCCTAGGGTGAAGAGGGAAGGGGGGGGGGGCTGTGTTAAATGTTTCTAGAAAAACAATCTCCAGGACAATCGACCAAGATACGAACCTTGACTTCCAAGTCACCGGCAATCTAGTCTATTTAAGTTCACGGCACGTTTAACACACTTACATTTTTGTGGTAGATTGTTAGGTTTTGGCTACCTGCCATGGTGCCAGAAAATATATTACGCATCCGGTCCAACAGTACAAAAAGTCAAAAATAGGAAAGTATTGACTAGTTTTTTCTTGAAGTTACTTTAAGAGTTCCAAGAAAAAGTTGGGGATGTAGAGGACGCGAGAAAGGTTCAGTGTTTTTTGCAGTTTTTATAATTGTCAAAACAATTTTGGCCAAAATAAATAAAATATTGCTTCAGTACTAAAAGGGTATCCAGAAATTAAATGACAACTTTTTCTCTTCATTTAAAAAGGGTGTCATCTAGTGCCGCTATGCTCGTGACAGATATTCAACAACTGTTGATCACCGTGTTAAGAAAATTAAACTTTATGTTTCTATTGAAGCTATATATATAATTTTTTTTCAAAATTTTGTTATAAAAACTGCAAACTCGCGTCCCCTACACTCCAACCTTAAAGTTTGAAGCTAGTGTTCTGTGCCGACTTCTTTAACATTCGGAGACGTTCAAACCATTAGAATTTTAACTCCAACCTTGCGCGATAGTTTTTCATTATTTTGTTAGTTAAACCACCTTTTATCATCCTAGGAAATAAGAGTAAGCTAACACTTTTTAATATAGTATAATTTGCCTCAACACAAAGCTATAAAATAATATTGTATTGGTACAGTTCTTTTCCCAATAATGGTATATTTTAGTCTAATTTTAAGCTCCTTTCTGTGATAGAAATTGTATTTAATTTAAAGAGAAAAAGATTGAAACTAAAAGGGTATTCACTAGGAAGATGAGATATTGCGATGTGAAAACATCAACTTTGATGCATTTGGATGGGTTCGAACCGTGGGCTATCCAGTAAGAGTAACCCCATGCACATACCCCTATCATTCCCTCTGTAAGTTTATTACCACTCAAAGTTCGAGCAGTCTGAAGCTTACTGTGGGTTAAGATTTATGGGTAGTCCCACGTCGTATTTCAGCTGTTTACAGAGCGTTTAGTTGCAATGCTTGTAATATGATCTAGTACGAGATAAGTGTGGGAAAACTCGCTAGATCTTATCTGGCGCTTTATCGGATGAGAGAACCAGACAGGGAACCATGATTCAGCACTCAGCAGTCTTGTTCTCGTTGCGAACTCGGACCATGAGCGTGATTGGATGACCTTGGAACGTATTCAAGCAGAATTGGGTGAAATCAGGGTATGATAGAGCGTACTTCGTCTAGTGGTTTGGGATAAGTGCTACGAGATGTTCACATCTTATTCGGATATAAACACATATCTGATATTCTGAAATTAAAATATATTTCTGAAGGATGTTGCTCTACTTAACTTCTGCCCATCAAATGGCTTCCTCCCTTGTTCTATATACAGGCAACCCGTCCAGCAGTGGAGAAGCTCCAGTCCTTATCTTCTGACAGTCAAGTAGCTATTCCCTTGCCTGATATACAGGCAACCCGTCAAGCAGTGGAGCAGCTCCAGTCCTTATCTTCTGACAGTCAAGTAGCTATTCCCTTGCCTGATATACAGGCAACCCGTCAAGCAGCGGAGCAGCTCCAGTCCTTATCTTCTGACAGTAAAGTAGCCCCTCCCTTGTTCTATATGCAGGCAACCCGTCAAGCAGTGGAGCAGCTCCAGTCCTTATCCTCTGACAGTAAAGTAGCCCCTCTCTTGTACTATACACAGGCAACCCGTCCAGCAGTGGAGCAGCTCCAGTCCTTATCCTCTGACAGTAAAGTAGCCCCTCTCTTGTTCTATATACAGGCAACCCGTCCAGCAGCGGAGCAGCTCCAGTCCTTATCCTCTGACAGTAAAGTAGCCCCTCCCTTGTTCTATATACAGGCAACCTCGTCCAGCAGTGGAGCAGCCCCAGTCCTTATCTTCTGACAGTAAAGTAGCCCCTCCCTTGTTCTATATACAGGCAACCCGTCAAGCAGTGGAGCAGCTCCAGTCCTTATCCTCTGACAGTCAAGTAGCCCATCCCTTGTTCTATATACAGGCAACCCGTCAAGCAGCGGAGCAGCTCCAGTCCTTATCCTCTGACAGTAAAGTAGCCCCTCCCTTGCCTGATATACAGGCAACCCGTCCATGCAGTGGAGCAGCTCCAGTCCTTATCTTCTGACAGTCAAGTAGCTATTCCCTTGCCTGATATACAGGCAACCCGTCAAGCAGTGGAGAGGTTCCAGTCCTTATCTTCTGACAGTCAAGTAGCTATTCCCTTGCCTGATATACAGGCAACCCGTCAAGCAGTGGAGAGGCTCCAGTCCTTATCCTCTGACAGTCAAGTAGCCCATCCCTTGTTCTATATACACGCAACCCGTCAAGCAGTGGAGAGGCTCCAGTCCTTATCCTCTGACAGTAAAGTAGCCCCTCTCTTGTTCTATATACAGGCAACCCGTCAAGCAGTGGAGCATCTCCAGTCCTTATCCTCTGATAGTCAAGTAGCCCCTCCCTTGTTCTATATACAGGCAACCCGTCAAGCAGTGGAGCAGCTCCAGTCCTTATCCTCTGGAAAGCAATGGCCTCTCCTTCACCCAATCTACGGGCAGCTCGCTATGCTTACAGCTCGCTACACACCCGTTCAATGTCTATGTTCACTAATTCACCCAATGTCTGATTGTTCTCAGGAGGACCTTCTGATCCACGGCGACAGCGTGTATGACATAATAGACAAGCAGGACCACCAGGCCATCCAGGCGGAGCTGGTGCGCAATTCCACGACGCCAGGGGACGACGAGAGGATGTTCCTGTGTCGAATGAACGTGTCTAGGAACGCACGAAGGCAGATGCGCTTTGGAGACCAGAAGGTAAATAAGCCTGTCTCGTCACAACAGTGCACAAAATGTTACACACTTTATTTTAGTTTAGGTTCCAATAATTTCCGACCACTGTTTTACATTGTACACTCAGTTTATTCTGAAATAGTAAACTTACCTTGACCAGTTGCTCTATAATGCAGCCTATCAGATGTGGCCATAATAAAATCGGTTTAGGTAAGGCTGCTACGGAAGCACCCTCCATATCTGACAGCTAGAAAAAGACTTTAGAACCACGACTTGCTACCCATTCAGTTTATACTTATATGTACTAACTAGGCTAATGTGTTAAGATATGATATTCTGGAAATTGAAAAATGACACCTGGACACGGGAATCGAACACGGGACCTTTGGCTTAGTATACCGATGCTCTAACCACTTAGCTATTTAGGAATCGTCCCGTGCTCATGGTCATTCTTCACTCATATTTTAAGGCAGAGTCTATGATGGACGTGTGGAAATCGTCGGTTACAAATGTGTGATTTTATTAAGACAACTACCGAGTCAAAGGTGTCTGCGTTATCTGATAGCTCGTGATCTTAATAAAATCCCACATTTGTAGCCGATGATTTCCACGCGTCCATCATAGACTCTGCCTTAAAATATGAGGAAAGAATGACCCTGGACACGGGATGATTCCTGGATATCTCGGTGGTTAGAGCATTGGTATACTAAGCCAAAGGTCTCGAGTTCGATTCCCGTGTACAGGTGTCATTTTTCAATTTTCAGAATATGATATATAGACGGAGAATTCCTAATTAAAGAGCATAGACAATAGATTTGGCTATTTGATTCTTAATGTGCTAAGGCTGAGGAAGGATGAATTTAGACCGTGTGTAGAGGGAGGGGAAACCATTTAGGAAAAACTACCCTCAGTACACCCAAATGGTATTTTAACCCGGTTATACCCGTCGTCGGCAGTCTAGTCTATTGCGAAAGTAACGACTTAGACAATGCGGCCACCTAAGTGGGTTTAAAAAAGTAATATATATACCTTCACGAATGCATACGTCAAGTCATGTGATCTGCAACTGTCTCTTTTTATTGATTGTATATATATATAGGGATACCAATGCTATAGTAAAATGTTATCAATATCAACAGGAAAATAATAACCACATTTGACATTTCTAAAAGGCCCTTCATATGAAAATTGTCCCTCAGTTGTTACCACAAAACGGGGTGTGCATGTAATTTGTACAACATTAAACACATTCATTTTTATTATCTTAGTCTATTGGACACGTTTCATATAGTCCTAAGTATTGGAGGAATTAACAATAATAAAATTCATCCCATGGTCATAGAATTTTAAAAAAGAGTGTATTTTATCATTTTATATTTAACTTTGCGCTACTCCATGTGTTGTTTTATTATCTATATTTTAGATGGTAGACTATCAAGGAATTATGTTATAAGCTTGGCTTAGCAATGGTAGAACCTGGACATCTTCAGTGAGTTACTGAGTAGCGCCCTCCTCTTAGTCAGTCCTTTGTCAGCGTAGAACTACCTGAACACTGATATACAGGCAGTCCGGCAACATAAACAACATCCTCAATAAATCCCCAACTTGCTTTATCGGCTTGTAGAGGCCTACTACAAAGATAGGGATTATACATGTTTATAAAGCAGTTCTTATCCGGCTTCCCATTTAGCTTTTTATTAGTACCGCGTCTTACTACCAGCTCGGGTTATATACGCTTAAGTACGAATTACGCTAACGGGTTAGGGATTGGGAAGATTGACTATAGAGGAAGTGAACCCCCAGTTCACCCGATTGAGATTTGAACCTCGATTAGCCCTATCCTCAGCGGTTTATCCCAACACGAAACTAGCGCGTTAGCTAACTACGCCACCGAGGTGGGTAATAGTACGCTAGTGTTTATGTGCTTGTGCCTCTACAGACTATATGAGCCTAACTTTGATACCACGTGTCCACCGGCATGGGTTAGTGGATTATAATCTTGCTACTTATTAACTTATCTAGTTTTAATAAATTTAAATTAGTTTTAAAAAACACCTGAACGCGGGAATCAAACCCAGGATTCATCTCGTGCTCAGGGCCATTCTTCACTCACTTCACCTCACTTTTGAGTGAAAAATTATTAATTCTGGCTAGCTCAGTGGTAGAGCATTGGCGTGCTAAGCCAAAGGTGCCAGGGTTGATTCCCGTGTTCAGTTGTCATTTTTCAACTAATTTAAGTTAATTGAATTGTAATCTCCTCCATAAGGACATTTTCGCAATTACGATGATTTCCAACTCGTGTTTTTAAAAAAAAATTAGAGTGGAAAACCATTTATAACCCCCCTCACCCCCCGCCCCCCGCCCCAGTTCACCCGACCGAGATTCGGACCTTGATCCTCTCCGTCCTCGGCAGTCTAGCTTAGCACGAAACTAACGCGTTTGCTAACTACGCCACTGAGGCGCGTAACTTGTGTGTTGAAACTCACTATCTAGTTGTATTCGATCATAACCTTGATTCTAAACCCTTATTAACATGGGTGTTACAAATGAGCTCACACGCTGGATTACCCGTGTCAGTGGCCGCATGGTCTAGGGCGCTTCTCTCACAGTAGTCTATACTGCTTATGATGAGGAGAGCGAGGTCCGAATCCCGGTCGGGTGAACTGAGAGGGATTTTTCCAAAATTGTTTTACACTCTCCCTACACGCATATACGGGTATAATTCATCTTAATATAACCTCCCCAATCCATTAAACCATCAGAGTAATTAGTACATAGGTGTATAACCCAAACGGGTAGTAAGACGCAGTGGTTGATATAAAAAAAAAGCTGGATTGTTGACACATGCTAAACAAGCATTGAGGCCAAACTGCTGCATTTCTTGAACATGAACGAAGATAATATATCAACGGTCTTCAAAATAGAATGAGAATTTATGTAATCTATCACTTCGATCAAATGTTTGAAGAGTAGCAATTTGCAAAGCCGTCGAACTGCTTTAGTGATCAAAATGAGCGTTTTAAAACACCTTATTAAATTATTATGTGATGGTTGGTGTATGGTTTATGGGGTTAGAAAGCTGTAATAACCATCGAGACAAAACAAGGCCTTCAAAGTTTTCCTACTATAATAATGGATTTTATAATATTTACCATAATTTTAGACGTATTATATATGATCCTTATGTTTAGCAGAAGAGGCAATACTAAATATTAACACTGTTTTCTGATTTGGTATTGAGCCAAAATATTTCCGACTATTTAGATGTAAACAAACTTAATAAATATTCATTAAAATGAATTAGCTATCAATAGTTTTATCGTGATGAAGTTAACTTGTTAAAAAATTGATAGAACTAGCTCAAGATAGGGATAGGGTGTAATGAGGTGGACTGGATAGAACTAGCTCAAGATAGAGATAGGGTGTAATGAGGTGGACTGGATAGAATTAGCTCAAGATAGGGATAGGTGGCGTAAGTACGACAATAAACGTTTGGGTTCTTAATGGCGTAGAGTAAATAAGAAACATAAGGGGGAGGGGGGGGAATCAAGGTAAATCTGCATGAATCACGTTTAATGTACTATGGTCAGCCAAATTAAAACTACCAAATTTCAAGAAATTGAAAACTAGATCTTATTGACATTGAAATAAAGCCCTGTATATTTTATTTTATTGTTCCAAAGCTCTCACCTTTGATCCAACCAGGTTTTCCACATGTTCAATATCACTCTCCACTAATTATTTAAGGTAGAGTAGTTCTTGGAAGATTTGTTCATGTTTCTGTAAATTTACAGTTGGGAGATGGTGAAGACTGCCTGTAGCTCGTACCGATGCTCGTCTTGTGTAAGAGCCTCATCGGATCAAGGACACTCTTCCAAGTGTTTGATCCTGTATCTGTGTATTTCCCAGGTGGTGTTGGTCCAAGGTCACTACCTGTCGTTCCTGCCCCTGTGCAGCAGAAACGAGCCTGTGTTCCTAGCGACGTGTACCCCTGTGGCGATGCCCGAGACGAGGGAATGCGTCGTGCAAGGGGCCACCAATGTGTTCACATCCATCCATTCTATGGACATGAAGTTCATGCACATTGATAAAAAGTGAGTACTGTGATAGCTTTGGTTTCAGGTTTTATTATTATTATTATTATTATTATTATTATTAGCACCACGTCTTACTACCCGTTAGGGTTATACTCACTTACGCCAATGTGTAATGGTAGGGTGATTGTGAGATGAAATGGAGGACCTACAGTTTAACGTGGAATCCGAACCATGGCGGAGGCCTGGTATTCCCCACATTCACAAGATGTCTCATCAGAGGTGAAGGAAGGGTTTGGCAATCAGATAAATCCGTGCCGGGACCGAGGAATGAACCCCGGCCGCTAGCATAGAAGTCTGACACCTTACCCCTAGACCACCAGGTCACCGGTTTCAGGTTTTAAAACCTTACATACACTATCATTCAAATGTTTTATTACGGTCATACATTTCCTTTCAACAAGCTAAAGATCCTGAGTTCTATTCTTGAGTACATGTGTCATTTTTCAATTCAAAGAATACGAAGTTTATGTCCAAATGTTAATCATATGCACGACCAATTCTCAATAGCTGTTGGGTTAGTATTTATAAAAATTAGTCCAAACCTATTTAGTAAAACGATATTTTATTTATTTTCACCAAAAATATTTTTTTTTAACTGTAAAAAACGTGGACCTTGACACGCGTTTTCTCCCATCCTGACCTTAAGAATATAACTAGCAATACCCTTCACGATACATAAGTGTGTACTGTACAGTGTGCAATCTAGACATCACATAATATAGTTTCCTGTCATAGATAAAATAAAATAATAAAAATCACGCTCTCAAGGTAATGACAGCTGACATAATGGACCGAAGAAAGGATTTACAAGACTGACACTCCAAAATGTCGATCCATTGAATTGAATCGATGGGTGTTAACATACTTTGTGTATTCATTTTTACAAACCAAGATTCGTGCGAGTGTAGTGGCGGGCCTATTATTGAAACCTCCACATGTCCTCACCCTTTTTTAAAAAACATAATCCATATTTTGCTTTGGAATGGCTTCTGAAGATATACTTTCTGAAATATTAAGAGTGTTTTGATCCTGTGTCATGTTAATAAATCCAAGTTGATTTATTTAAAGCACAATTTTTACTTTCTCACATATACAAAGCAAAAATATAAATTTGTGAAATTTTAAAAAATGTGTCTCTAGATTTGGACTAAAGTGTATTTCTTGATGTGCCCCTAAATCAGAAAAGGAGTTAGACATTCCGCCCATATGTATATATATATATATATA